>CAUYON010172397.1:0-10967 GCA_963573935.1 Arctocebus calabarensis
CAAGTGAGGCGTAGGCTCGTAATAAATCACCTTCTTTCGGGGCAGCCAATAAAATATCACCCATATAGTGTACCATATATAGAAGAGGATATTGAATTCTAATCGGCTCAATGGCTTGTTGAACAAATTTTTGACACAAAGAAGGGCTATTTGCTATGCCTTGAGGCAGGACACGCCATTGATACCTTTTCATTGGTTCTTTAAAATTTGGTGAAGGGACACTGAATGCAAAATGTTGACAATCAGGAGGATATAGAGGAATAGTGAAAAAGCAATCTTTTAACTCTATCACAATAAGAAACCATCCCTGAGGGATAGCTGAAGGTTTAGGAAGTCCAGGCTGCAAGGCCCCTTTGAGTACCATAGTCTTGTTCATTGCTCTTAAATCCTATTATAATTTCCATTTACCTGATTTCTTTTTAATAACAAAAATAGGAGTATTCCACGGAGAATAAGAGGACTCTAAGTGGCCGGCCATCAATTGCACTAAAGCATGGGAAGCCTGAATTTTCTCCATGGTAAGAGGCCACTGGTCAACCCACATGGGTGTATAGGAAATAGGCTCTGTGTGGGGTGCAGCATGAGCAGCAGCCTGTACTAAAAAGACCCCAGGCCGACATGACCTGGGTTAGCTTTTACAGAAATAGGGTTTTGAATACCTTGATTTGTCTTTCCAAGGCCCTGCATAGGTAACAACCTTTGATTAAGTAATTGGTGAGTAACAATATCATTTGCACTAACAAGGAAGGTGCCCATTGCTTTCAGTATGTCTTCGCCCCATAAATTCACCAGTAGGCTAGGCAGGATGGTTGGAACCATCCGGTATGTCCCTCTGCATCTTCCCATTTCAGGATATCAGCGCTTTTTCCAGTCCCCTGTGCACCACCAATACCTTGCAAGTGGGTAAAACCGGGCTGTTTGGACCAAGAAACAGGCCAATGCTGAAGAGAAATAATAGAAGCATCAGCTCCAGTATCTAATAGCCCAGAAAAAAATTTGCCATTCATTTTTAAGTCCATTTTTGGTTGGTCTGCAGGGATTGGCTGCATCCAATATATATTGGGAGATCCAAAGCCCCTCTGTCCTCTGTGGGAAGCTTTAACCTGGGAGCCAGAGATGACTAATGGTAATAATACTAACCATGCAAGGTGAATATTGGCATTGATAACTTGCGCAGAGCGTTGAGCAGAGGCCATTATCTTAATTTCTCCTGTATAGTCTGCATCTATGACTCCAGGATGAACCTGGAGTTCCTTCAAAGTTGGGCTGCTATGACCTAAAAGGAGACCCACAGTCCCCAAGGGTAAAGGCCCCAAAACCCCGGTGGGTAACAATTGAACTCCTATTTCAGGAGTCAATACGAGGTGGGTGGTGGAACAGAGGTCCAATCCTGCGCTACCTGTGGTTGCCTGGTAGAGGTCACGAATGGATTGTTTGTGGAGGTTGGTGGCATTTGGGGAGGCTGAGTGGAGGATTGCTGCAGAGCCCTGTAACATTGAGCTCCATCCATTTCCCTGTTTTGGTGTAAGGGGGTTACCTGACATATCTGTTTTTGAGTGACACTCCTTAGCCCAATGAGTTCCCCGTTTACACCTAGGGCAGGGTCCGGGACCTCTTGATTTAGATTGAGATCCAGAATGCTCTCTTTGGGGACAGCTTTTTGCTCAATGTCCAATGCCTTGACATTGAAAACAATGAGCACCATCTTTCTATGTTTTGCACATAACACAATATTAACATAACATAATATTTGTAAAAATTCTTGCACAGTAACACCTCTCATAGCTGCAGCCATAACAATACCTTGCATAGGCTCAGCGCCTGTGGCTCAGCGGGCTAAGGCAACAGCCATGTACACCTGAGCTGGCAGGTTCGAATCCAGCCCGGCCTGCCAAACAACAATGATGGCAGCAACCAAAAAATGGCCAGGCATTGTGGCGGGTGCCTGTGGTCCCAGCTACTTGGGAGGCGGAGGCAAGAGACTCACTTGAGCCCAGGAATTGGAGGTCGCTGTGAGCTGTGATGCCACAGCACTCTATCCAGGGTGACAGCTTGAGACTCTGTATCAAAAACAAACAAACAAAAAAACCCAATACCTAGCATGGTTTCTGGTGTAATGTCTGCACAGAGCCTAACATATTCAGAGAGGTCTACTTTATCTTTCCATGGTCTAATAGTGGCCTTACAAGCAGAATTAGCATTTTCAAATGCCAGCTGCTTTACCATTATGAGGCCAGCCTCAGTATTATTAGTGACTCTTGAGGACGCTGTCAATAGGCGATCAACAAAATTTTGAAAAGATTCATTAGGTCCTTGTGTTATATTACACATGGATGCTTCTCCCCTAACTGTATTAGGCAAATGACGCCAGGCAACTAAGGCTTGAGCATTAAGTTGGGCATAAGTCCCTAGGTCATAATTCAGTTGCTGATTGTTATCAGCATGTGGGCCTTCCCCTACCAACATTTCCCATGTACCAGGGGCACCAGAATGGCGATTGAGTTGAGCCACACCACGACAGAGTTCATGCCAATAGGATTTCCATAGAAGATAATCTCCACAAGCATGCTTTAGCTAGATGCTTCCAATCTGAGGGAGTCATGGCATCCAAGGCTAAGGAATCTAAAAGTGCCTGTGTATAGGGGGCCGTAGGGCCACAAGCAGAACAGGCCAGCTTTATCTCTTTCAAAGTTTTAATTGGAATCACTCGATGACTGCGCACCAGTCCATTAGGACCTGCATCCTCATACAAGGGATAGCATTCCTCATAGCTCTCTACAGTCTCTCCATGTTGGTGAGCCAAAAATAAAGACCTTTGTAAAGGGGACATACTTTATGCAGAAGGCATTTTTACTGAAGCTACGGCCATCAAGCCAACAGGGGTGGTTAGATGAGTATAAAAGATTAGGTGGATTTGGATCCAACCCAGCAACAACCGAGGGAGTGACTGAAGGTGCACACTGAGCAGGTTTAAGTGGCTCTGCATGAGATAGTCATCCAAGATTCCAACAAAGAAGTCGGACCTCCTCAGAAAAAGTATGTACTGCCCCCAAAACAGAATCAGAATCAGGCTTTGTGGCTGTTAAACATGGGGCAGAAGGTTCTGTTGCAGCCAGGAAAGCCCCAGGATCTTCCCCAGGCTCAGTCGTGCCCTCCGGGTCCACCAAGTCCTCTACAGAAACTGGGGGATCTTCCTGCTCTATTGGGGAGGAAAGTGCCTGCAAAGCAGTTTCAGTTTGCGTTTGCTTTCGCTCACTTTCATGATGTGAATCAAGACAATCTCGAACTAGTGCCCACAAACTAAAAACATCTACTGGAACTGTATCTGGGCCATGGGCAGAATAATAATCTTGAAGTTTTGTGCTCACCTTCATCCAAGTATCTAAATTCACAGTCCCTTCTTCTGGGAACCACGGACACACATGCTCTTCAAAATGTAAAAACTTAGCTATCTGATCTTGGTTAACTTTAGTGCATTTGCTTTAAAAGATGAATAAAGAGGTTAGAACCCACCCCCATCTTTAAATTTTGAATATCCCACCACACTTACTGAACTTAAGATGCTTATCCCACTGGCCGGTCAGTCTTGGCGGTGGTCCCTCGCGTGTTCCCCCATGCCTCAGGTCCCTTCGTGGTCTCCAGTTTGACGGACCTGCCGTCCACTAGCGAGGACCCACATCCACACACACACACACACATACACACACAGGATAATGTACTCAGTCAGGCTGAGACAACACTTTATTTTGACACCAAGCTTTTATATTCTCACAGGAAAAAAGGTCATTTAAGGTTCTCTTTGGCATTCTCTTACTCCTTGCGAACTGCTGTACTGTTTACCTTGAAACTGCCATGCTGTTTATCTCTAGTTCTGACCATCTGGACTTCTTACTCCCTGTTCTGGTTCTTGCCAGTTTCTTCTCAGAGACGGTCAAAACTTGGCCATTGCAGGGGCAAAAGCGGGTGGGGGGGAGACCCCCGCGGCTTCCCACCAAAGATTTTATGACAAAGACTTCAGCAGCAATCACAACAACAAAAATATGCAAATTGGACTTAATTAAGCTGAAAAGCTTCGGCACACGTAGGGAAGCAACAAGTAAAGTAAAAAGATAACCTTCAGAATGGAAAAGGTATTTTCAGGGTATGAATTTGTCAAAGGGTTGATGACTAGAATCTACAGAGAGCTCAAATTAATCAACAACAACAAAAAAGAGTACAAAATCTCATCTATCACTCGGCAAGAGATATGAACAGTACCTTCTCTGATGAACACAGATGAGTGGCTAACAAACATTTAGAAAAAATCGTCATCATCCTGACCATTAGAAAAATGCAAATCAAAACCACTCTGAAATATCACCCTACTCCCATCGTGAGAATAGCCCCCATCATGAAGTCTCAAACTGGTAGATGCTGGAGTGGAGGTGGAGAGGTAGGAAAACTTTACACTGCTGGTAGGATTGCAAAGTAATACAACCTTTTTGGAAGGAGTATGGATCCTCAAACAACTCCTCAAATTAATTCCCACTTGATCTTGCAATTCCATTACTAGGCTATTCCAAAGGAAAAAAATAATATCCTCAAACAACTCAAATTAACTCCCACTTGATCTTGCAATTCCATTACTAGGCTATCGCAAAGGAAAAAAATAATAATTTTATCATAAGAACATTTGCACTAGACTGTTTATCACACTTCAATTTATAATTACCTAGATGTGGAAACAACATAAATGCCCACCAACCCAGGAATGGATTAACGAATTGTGGTATATGAATACCATAGAATACTATTCATCCATTAAAAAATATGGAGACTTCACATCTTTGGTATTAACCTGGAGTTGGAAGACATTCTTCTTAATAAAGAATCACAAGAATGAGAAGCAAGAATCCAATATACTCAATTCTAATCTGAAGCCAATAGACAATGTCATAAATGCCCACATAGGAGAAAAACTCAAATCATTTCCAGGTGGGGGGACAACGGAGCAGGGAGAGGTGAGTGGTGTGCTCTCACTTGATAGGCACAATGTTAGAGTGTATGGTGTCTTAGGGGCAGTGCATAATTATAAGAGATTCTTTACATAACAAAGGCAAACCTCATAACCGAAGTCTTTGTACCCTCAATTAACACTCAAAACATTTAGTACACAGATGGTTCAGGGCATCTTAGACCCTAGAACTCCTGAATAAGGTAAAAATAAATCTATTTGGGCCAGATCATTCTTAACTCAGGGTATATTCAAAATTATAAGGAAACAAGTTTTTATGAGTAAAGTCAATAGTAACAAGTAAACTTAGCATGCAGCATCAAAGAGCAGACTGCCAGTAGGAAGCAGCAGCAGGGACAATGTTTCCATTTCTGAAAAGGGTTGCGCTTTGGAAACACGCTGAAGTGTGTCTAAGGAAAGTGCACACGAACCTTCTTGGATACAAGGTATTGAGCCATGTGGGAAAAGACATTCACGGTTAGCTGGAAATGGCCTCACTAAAGAGAAGCACATCATTTTTTCTTCCAGGGAAATACTGTCGGATAGCATCTTCAACAGCGCTTCCTGGGAAAGACTTTTCCCACCTCCACAGTACCGTGCTGCAAAGACGTTTCGTCTGCACTTTCCTTCTCAGAAAGGCTAGGATGCGTTTCCAAAATGCCATCCACCTGCACATTGTTGAAGGAGACAACTATGTGAAGTGCCATCCACCTGCACATAGTTGAAGGAGCACGGGCTTACATTTCTAGAGGCTCATGTGTATCAAAGTTCCCCTCGGTGGGCATGTTCAGAGAGTTACATGTTCAATCAACACAAGTCTTCTCCGGAATGGATGGCACTTTGGAAACAGACACTAGCGTTTCTGAGAAGGAAAGTGCAGGTGAAACGTCTCTGCAGCACGGTATTGTGGAGGTTGGAAAAGTCTTTGCCGGGAAGCACTGTAAGTGTTCCTGGGGAGAGGAAACTGTGTTTCCCTGCTTGAAGGACAATGCAGATTCTCGTGAATCGAGAAGTGAAGGACACTTCTCCTCTCGCAGAGCTCATGCAAGTAGCGTGTGTGGCTGTTGGCACCTTGACGTACCTTGGTGATGGGTTCCTAAAGGGCAGAGTTGTGGCAGTCTGCTCATCTCACTGAGACAATGCAAGTAATCGCATGGCCTTTGGCTGACATTGTCCTCATGATCCTCCCCTTTCCGCTAGTGTGCATCCAGGCAGCTCTCCGTCCCTTGGCACCCGAGTCCTCACCTCCCCTTTCTGCTAGTAGATATCCAGGCCGCACTCCTCTCCAGAGCACTGGAATCCTCCAGTGGCCTCACTGCAAAGGAATGCTGGTTGGATGCACAACAGCAGAAACCAGTGTCGAAAGGAACGGTGAAGACATGGGTCCCCTGGGAGCGGAATCTGTCTGGATGCACACTGGCAGAAAGGGTGAATGGTAGACGAATGCTTTCTGGATGACCCGTAGGGGTAAGGAGAGAGGAGGAGTCGGGTGCTTTGCTAGAGGAGTTGTGTCCTCATGCACCCTGGCACAAAGGGCTTATGAGGACTTGGTGCGGAGCAACTGCCGGTTTCTATGCCGGAGCAGGGGAGGAACGTCTAGTCTCACGGAGCTCAAGCACGTGCTTGCATGGCTGTTGGCACGCTGGCTTACCGTGGTTGTGGGCTCCTGTGTAGTAACGTTCCATCACACGGAGTGTTCAGAGAGTTACGTGTGCGATCACTACAAGTATTCCCCGGTATAGATTGCACTGTGGAAACACGCCGAAGTGTTTCAAAGCAGGAACTTCGAGACGAAAGTTCTGGGAGGCCAGGCATTGTTGACGTTGGGAAACTGCTTTTCCCAGTGCAGTTGAAACTTCTGAGGAGCATGGTAGTACGGAAGTTTGAAAACTCCCTTCAGGTTCCAGCGTTTCCTGGGAAGCGCTGTAAGTGTTACTCGGGATAGGAAACTTTGTTTCCCTGCTCGAAGGATAATGTAGAGTATATGCAAGAGCAGTGGGCCAACTTCTCGTCTCGCTGAGCTCACACAAGTAGCATGCTTGGCTGTTGGCACCTTGACGCACCTTCATCAGGGGTTCCTAAAGGATGGAGCTGTGGAAGTCTGCTCATCTCACTGAGAGAATGCAAGGAATTGCAAGGCAGCTGCCCTTTCCACTAGTGTGCATCCAGGCAGCTCTCCGTCCCTTGGCACCCGAGTCCTCACCTCTCCTTTCTGCTAGTCCATATCTCCACTCCTCTCCCAGAGCACTCAAACCCTCCGGTGGCCTCACTGTGAAGAAATGCTGTTTGCATGCACAGCGTCAGAAAGCAGCGTCAAAAGGACTGGTGAAGGTGCTGGTCCCCTGGGAGAGGAATCTGGATGCACACTGGCAGAAAGCATAAAGTGCTAAACGAATGCTTTCTGGGTAACCCCTAGGGATAAGGAGGAAGGAAGACTCAGGTGCTTGCTAAAGGAGTGGTGTCCGGATGCACCCTGGCAGAAAGGGCTTATGAGGACTCTGTGCGGAGCATACTGCTGGTTTCTATGCCGGAGCAGGGGAGGAACGTCTAGTCTCACCGAGCTGTTGGCGCCTGGCTTACCGTGGTTGTGGGCTCCCCTGCAGTAATGGAGTGTTCAGAGAGTTACATGTGCGATCAGTACATGTATTCCCCGGTATGGATTGCACTGTGGAAACACGCTGAAGTGTTTCAAAGCAGGAAGTTCTAGAGGAAAGTTCTCGGATGCCAGGTGTTGTGGATGTTTGGAAGCTGTTTTCCCTGGTAGCTCCTTCAACGGTATTGAGCAGAAGGAACTGTGTTTCCATCCAAGAAGCACACCGCCCATTAGCTGCTGGAGCAGGGATGAACTATTCACACTGATATCACGCATACAGCTGGATAGCGGTTGGCATGTTGGTCTACCTGACTCGCATGCATTAATATTCCCTCGTGAGGAGTGCTCAGGGAGTGACATGTGTGACTGGTATGAGTAATCTCCAGAGCACGTTGCATTTTTGGAAACCCAGTCTACTAGTTGTAAGAGGACAGTGCAGATGTGACTTCTGAGGAGCATGGTAGTATGGAAGTTTGAAAACTCCCTTCAGGTTATCTCTCGGCTATTCTTACAGAGGAGAGGAACATGCATGCAACATCAAGGAGCAGACTGCTGGTAGAAAGGAGCAGCATCAGCAAGGAGAACGTTCCCACCTCCGAAAAGGATTGCACTTTGGAAACACACGGAAGTGCGTCTTAGGAAAGGGCAGACGATTCTTCTTGGAAACAAGGTATTGTGCAATATTGGAAAAGGCATTCCCAGTTAGCTGTAAATGGCCTCACTGAAGAGAAGAAACTGCTTTCTTCTTCTAGAGATACTGCTGGATATAGCACTGGCATTCTGCTCCTCTGACAACATGCACATAGTTTAAGGGCCACGGGCTTACCTTTCTAGGGGCTCATGTGTATCAAAGTTCATCTCAGTGGGCATGTTCAAAGAGTTACATGTTCAGACAACACAAGTCTTCTCTGGAATAGGATTGCAGTTTGGAAATACACACTAGTGTTTCTGAGAAGGAAAGTGTAGATGCACGTTTTTGAAGCACAGTATTGTGGAGGTTGGAAATGTCTTTCCCCGGAAGGTCTGTAAGCGTTATTGGGGAGAGTAAACTGTGTTTCCCTGCTCGAAGGACACTGCTGATTTTATGCAGGAGCAGGGGGCCAACTTCTCATCTTATTGAGCTCATGCAAGTAGGGTGTGTGGCTGTTGGCATGTTGACGTACCTTGGTGAAGGGTTCCTAAAGGACGGACCTGTGGCAATGTGTTCATCTCACTGTGATAATGCAAGTAGCTAGGACTTTGGCTGACATTGTCCTCATTATCCTCCCCTTTCACTAGTGTGCATCCAGGCAGCACTCCGTCCCTTGGCACCCGAGTCCTCACCTCTCCTTTCTGCTAGTATGCATCCAGACAACAGTCCTCTCCCAGAGCACCCAAATCCTCTGGTGGCCTCACTGAGAGAGGAATGTTGTCTGGATGCACAATAGCAGAATGAATTGGTGAGGACTCGGTTCTGTGGGAGAAGAGTGCTGTCTGGATGCACAGGAATAAGGGCAGGTGAGTACTTGTGTCCCCTTGGAGGGGAGTTTCTTCTAGATGGACTGTAGCAGAAAGTAGAGATGAGGAATAGTGTTCTCTGGGAGAAGATTGCTGTCTGGATGAACAAGAGTGCAGAAAGCAGAGATGTGGACTCGGGTGGTTTTGGAATGAAATGCTGTCTGGATGCAGAGTGGCACAATCGAGGCATGACCAGTAGGTGCAATGGGAGTGGTGTGTTGTCTGAACACACACCTTGGAAAGGGGAGGTGGACACTCAGGTGGTCTGGGAGTGAGTGCTGTCTGCATTCACACTGGTAGAAAGTGTGTTCTGGTAGATGAATGTTAAGTGGATACACTACCCTAGGTGAAAGGAGAGAGGAGGACTCAGATGCCTTGCTAGAGGATTGCTGTCCAGATGGACACTGGCAGATGGGGCTTATGAGGACTCGGTGTGATGCATACTGCCGGTTTATGCACTGGAGCAGGGGAGAAACTTCTAGTCTCACATAGTTTATGCATATCGCTGCATGGCTGTTGGCACACTGGCTTACCCTAGTTATAGGCTCCTGTGTATGTTCTTTCACATTCAATGTTTAGTATAGACAAAAAGCCTATGTGTGCCTTAAAGAGACAGATGTTTAGAGCAAGTGAAAAACCTTTATGTGATTTGGAAAGTAGAGACAAGGATCGAACTACATAATGACCTAAAAGACCTTGTCCCCTAGTATGTAAAACTCCTTTGAAGAAAGGCTAGCTCATGCACCCAGGGCTTGCAGGAAAGTTTCCTGTATATCTTAGGAATTTCCAGACCACCCTTAAAGATAGATAACTGCCTTCAGGTGGTTTTTTGAGGGTCATGCGTTCCCCAGAACTCTGTTTTGTGGTTAGGTTTTAACTATAAAAGTTAGAGTGATTTTAGATCAAATTAAGATGATGTTTACCAGTTAATCAATAGATTGTTAAGTGGCAGGCCAAAGGGGACCTGGTCGTGAGATTTTGAGTCATAGTATTATTGAATAATAGTGTGTATGTGCGGTGTTGCCTATATAAGCAATGTTAAAATAAAGATTCTTTGCTACATGCCTAAGAGAGCTTGTAGTCTCCCTTATTTCATACAATTCCTTCATCAGTTCTTAGCCTCTGTGATGTCACTCTGTATCTCGTATTCCAGCAACAATTTGGCCCAGTTGGCAGGACGATTTCCACAAGGACTGCAAGGACCCGCTCCTTTTCATCACCTTCTTGGTTGATTGGCAGATTACTTAAGGCAAGCCTGGTAAGTTGGAACAAAGAGGAATAAGGAATAATCAATAACCATATGTATGTGAGACTCCTGGCAAAAATAAAGGAAATGGGGAACTCTCCATCTTCAGAGGAACAGTAAGTGGCTTTGTCCTTATTGACATCCTTATTGAAGTGCACTGGTATTACTGTTAAAACTAAAACATTACTGGGTTTGTTCCACATCATAGCTAAACATTGCTACTGGTTTATTCCAGAGAAGAAAAATCAGCTAAATTAAAAAATTTGGAGGAACATAGGTAAAGCGCTCAGGAGGGCACATCAGAAAGGAGAATGTATAAATAGAGATAACTATTGCTTTGGAATCTCTGCACACTAGTTCCGATGCTGAAAGTGTTAAACATGATGGTTCCCTTCCCCCACTTCTTGAGGAAGAAGTTAGTGATAAAGAACTTAGTGCCAAAGAGCATGTGTATGATGAGCCTGTTAAAATGCCAGATACAGGGGGGAGGAGCCAATATGGCGGTCTGTAGCCAGCTTTCTGCAGACACTCCTGTCCAGAAGGAGAGTTAAAGGACAGAAATTTAGCAAGAAAGCCAACGGTTTGGAGCTGAGTCAAGAGACAAGGTCGAGGAACGCACATCAACCCTATTGGAGCGA
>CAUYON010172398.1:0-10963 GCA_963573935.1 Arctocebus calabarensis
TTGGGGTCTTGGTGTGTGCCACACCTTTTGGGGGCAAAACACGATTGTAAGAGGGTCTTTTCCTAACAAATGCAACCAGTGTAACATGGTTTCTTGTACCCTCAATGAATCCCCAACAATAAAAAAAAAAAAAAAAAACATAATGGAAAGGGACTTTTTTTTTTTTATTTTTGAGACAGAGTCTCAAGCTATTGTCCTGGGTAGAGTACTGTGTTGTCATTGCTCAAAGCAACCTCCATCTCTAGGGCTAAGAGTGACCCTCTTGCTTCAGTTTTTTTATTTTTAGTAGAAAGGGGTCTCAATTTTTGCTCAGGCTGGTCTTGAATCTGTGAGCTCAAGCTATCCACCTGCCTCAGCTTCCCAAAGTGCTATGATTACGGGTGTGAGCCACCAGGCCTAGACTTGCTATAAAATTATCATGACAATGATTAGCACTCAAAGTTCATATTATACTCTCCCCTCACAAAGAATTCAAAGCAGTTTTGAGGATATTATATCTTTGACAACTGGAAGGGGCAAAGAAATTCAAATGGTATTATATATAATATTATAAATAAACACAAAATAAAATTATAAAAGCCATTTTAGTGTTAACACAAACTACATTTCAGGGTGTTAAGAATCTGATTTGTGAGTTATTTTTCCCCAAAAGCAGTTTCACCAATTGGTTATAAAATATTGCTGCAATATAATACACCTTTATTCATAGGAAAGGAGCATCTGTCAGATTTATTGATAAAATGTACATAGAGTAAAATTTACCCTTTTTTAGGTATACAATTCTATAATTTTTTCTTTCTTTTTCTTAGAGACAAGAATCTCACTTTGCTGACCTCGGTAGAATGCCGTGGCGTCACAGCTTACCTCAAACTCTTGGACTTAAGCAATTTTCTTGCTTCTAACGTCCAAGTTAAGATAGGATTGCAGGCGCCTGCCACAATGCTGGCTATTTTGTTGTTGTTGTCGTTGTTATTTAGGTGGCCCGGGCTGGGTTCGAACCCACCAGCCCTGGTGCATGTGGCCGGTGCCCTAACTGCTGAACTATAGGTTCCAAGCCACAATCGTATAAATGTTGACAAATTTATAGTCGTATCACCACCAGCACAATCAACATGGAGAAATTTCATCACAGGTCCCCCTACTTGAAGTTACACAGAATATAGTTTTTCAACTTTTCACTTAGCTTTTTTTTTTTAGAGACGTGTTGCCCTCGGTACAGTGCCGTGGCATCATAGCACAGCAACTTCAAACTCTTGGGCTTAAGTGATTCTCTTGCCTCAGCCTCCCAAGCAGCTGGGGCTACAGGTGTCAGCCACAATGTCCGGCTATTTTTTGTTGCAGTTGTCACTGTTGGTTTAGCTGGCCCGGGCTAGGTTCAAACCCACCAACTTCGGTGTACGTGGCTTGTGCCATAACCATTATACTACAGGCACTGAGTCTTCACTTACCTTTTGACAGGATTTTATTATGCCATATTTTGCAAAACATGCATCCTCCAATACCTTTTTTACAAATCTTATTAAGCACTATGCCTTTTAAAATAATTATCAAGGCTCTTGGCGCCTTGGCTCAACGAGCTAAGGTGCCAGCCACGTACACCTGAGCTGGCGGGTTCAAATCCAGCCTGGGCCCGCCAAACAACAATGACGGCTGCAACCAAATGGCCAGGGGTTGTGGTGGGCACCTGTAGTCCCAGCTACTTGGGAGGCGGAGGCAAGAGACTCGCTTGAGCCCAGGAATTGGAGGTTGCTGTGAGCTGTGATGCCATAGTGCTCTATCCAGGGTGACAGCTTGAGGTTCTGTCTCAAAATAAATAAATAAATAAAAATAATTATCAATTTGGCCAAAAAATGATGAACAATATTTTTTAAATCTGATTTTTTTCTCTCTTTCCTGAATGGTGGTATATGAGCAGGCTTTTCTCTGTTTCCTCACAAGCCTGCCCACAGGGTTGGGGGAGGAGGTTGAAGACATGTAGCAATAACTATGGCTGTGCAGCAGGAAAAGTACAAGAACAATGGACCCTTTATAACCTTAACAAAATATTTTCCTATGGAGCAGTTCTCAAAGTGAGGTCCATAAGCCTAGAGGGTTTCTCTAAAACCCTTTCAAGTGGCCTACTATTTTCATAGGTCGAAACCATTTTCATAATAATCTGAAGATGTTATCTGTCTTTCTCACTGGGCTAACATTTGCACTGATAGTGCAAGAGCCATAATAGGAAGAGCTACTTGGAACCTTACCCAAATCAAGGCAGCAGCCCCAAACTCTACTAGTTGTCATTGTACTCTTCACCACCACATACTCACAGCAAAAACGTGTGCACTTGAGAAGGGCTTTGATGAAGAAAATTATAATTTCACTAAATCTTGACCCTTGAGGGCAGGTATTTTTGTATTCTAAGTGACAAAAGAACACACAGCCCTTCTGCGCACTGAATATACTGGTTCTCTCAAGGAAAAGCTCTTGTGCAAAGGTTAGAACTGTAAGTTGAGACAGCTGCTTTTTTCACAAAACACAATTTTTTACTTGAAATACTGTAATTATTCAAACTTGGGTATTAAGTAGACATTTTCTCAAAAAAAGCAAAAAACCACAAAGGTGAGCCTGTTACTTCAAGGAAAACAAGTGAAGGTAATTTTTCATTTTAAATAAAGATTTGAATTTTGAAAACTTGTATCTGTCCCTGTAAACTTGACCAGATTCTCAATTGTACTCTTCTAATCAGAATGCTGGTGATATTAACAAAGGTGCTTTGATATTGCATAATAAAATGTATCAATATTGGGAAGTGCTGCATCACTCTATTAACCAAATGACCAATATTTTTCAAATGACCAATACACAATGTTCAAAATCATACAATTTTCAGAATAATACATTTTAATGTAACCAAGCACAGAAAATACGCCCATTATGTTTTCAGATTCCACACTGTAACTAATCTTTAAAGAAACTACCATTTGTCATTTGTAATTGTAACCTTTAAAGAAACCATCTTCTGTTGATTTGAGGATATTATTAAAGAAGAATATTCACAATTATCGCCTGTGGGTCAAAGGAGTAGGGCACTGGCCCCATATGCCGGAGGTAGAGGTTCAAACCCAGCCCCAGCCAAAAACTGCAAAATAAATAAATAAGTATATAAAACAAAGAAAAAAGAAGAATACCATTTGTCATTTGTAGTTGTAACCTTTAAAGAAACTATCTTCTGTTGATTAGAGGACATTATTAAGGAAGAATATTCAAAATTATCTTAAAAGCCTATGGAATACTCCTCTTATTTCCATCTACCTGTCTGTGTAAAGACAGACTTTTTTCCCAGATACTTCAACCAAAACAATGTATTGTAACAGATTGAATGCAGAATCCAACTGTCTTCTATTAAGGTAGATAGTAAAGAGATTTGTAAAAATATAAAGCAATGCCACTCTTTCCACTTGTTTAAAAAATTATTTTCACAAAATGTTATTTATATTAATATATAGTGGATTTATTATTATTTCAAAAGAAAATATTTTTTAATTTTCTCAGTTTTAATTTCGAACAGTATACTTGTTTAGATACAACCCATATAAACAAAAACTCTCTGGGGTGCTCTTTATGAGAGTGTAAAGGGGTCCTGAGACTATAAAGTTTGAGAACTACTGCTAGATAATATTCATTAATAGGTCAGTCTTGGATCAGAAGCACGGAAAGGCACAAAGCTAACTGCTGAATTCCTACAAAACACAATAAATGAAGGCTAAAAATAAGAAAAAGAAAGGATCATGATACCAAGGAGCTTAGACTAGCTGAAAGAAACATGGCAATACAAACAAAACACAACATAGGCAATCATAATGCCACACATGCAGTGGGAAAGGTGTGGGCTTCAGAGTAAACCTTGGTTGGTTTGAAAGTGAGTTTGTACTCTTGGGCTAGTTACTGGATCTCTTGGAGCTACAATTTCTCATTCTCATTTGCTTGGAAATAAGAACACAAAGTTTCAAGCACTATTGCAAGGATGAAATAACAAATATGTACAAGGTGGGGAATGAGGACCATGCTGCTGCCAAATCTCCTCCTCTATTACTACCTGTTACATGAGATCATCTCACACAGGCCAGGCACCAGCTAGTGGTGAGTTCTCTACCCACTGAATTCATGAAACTTTGTCCACAATTATGACTGGGAAATGCCTGGCATCATTCCTACTGAATTTTCAAGGAATTAAAAATCATAGCTTATAATTGCTTCTCGGCCTTTTGGCTAAGATCAAGTGTAAAAATCATAGCTTATTTTTAAAGTAGTAATATACAACAGTAGAATGAAAAAGTAAATATTCCAGTAGGCCAACATTTTAGTCACAGAAGTAGGAATTTATAAAACATTAGAAAAAGTTCATGAAAGAAAATGTTAGCCAGGCATGATAACATGTTCCTATAGTCCTAGCTATGGGGAGGAGTTTCAGGCTGCAATGAGCTATGATCATGCCACTGCACTTAAGCCTGTCGCTGATAGAGTGAGACCCCATCTCTAAAAAAAAAATAAAAATAAATTTTAAAAGATCAACAAAGCAGGCAGCGCCTGAGGCTCAAAGGAGTAAGGCACCGGCCCCATATACCAGAGGTAACAGGTTCAAACCTGGCCCTGGGCTCGGCGCCTGTGGCTCAGCAGGCTAAGGCGCCAGCCATGTAAACGTGAGCTGGTGGGTTCAAATCCAGCCTGGGCCTGCCAAACAACAATGACGGCTGCAACCCAAACAAAAATAGCTGGGCGTTGTGGCGGGTGCCTGTAGTCCCAGCTACTTGGGAGGCAAAGGCAGAATACTCGCTTGAGCCCAGGAATTGGAGGTTGCTGTGAGCTGTAATGCCATGACACTACCCAGGGCAACAGCTTGAGGCTCTGTCTCAAAAAAAAAAAAAAAAAAAAAAAAAAGACTAGCCTTTGAAGGATTTTGTGTGCCATGCTAAAAAGGACTTTAAGGTTGTTAAGCAGTGAAGTTTACTTCTGTGATCTGATTTTCGTTTTTCAAGACATCATGTGGTAGGGCGTGACAGTCACTCTGGCTGGAGGCAGGTGTACCATGAGGAGCCTAATAAGAGCTCAGTAGAACTGGAAGTGCTCCACACTGGGAGCTATTTGTGAGCCTTGTTTTTCTTTCTTTTTTGGAGACAGAATCTTCTTTTGTCACCCTCAGTAGAGTGCCATGGCGTTATAGCTCATAGCAACCTCAAATTCTTGGGCTTAAGTGATTCTCTTGCTTCAGCCTCCTAAGTAGCTGGGACTACAGGCACCCGCCACAGCGCCCGGCTAAGGAAAGGTTTCTTAAGCCAAACTTAGCTCCACAGTCAGCTCAGTTAAAACCAGGAAAACAGCCAATTTCATGGTTGATGAAATAAAATTATAGGGTTCAGCACCTGTAGCATGGTGGTTTTGGTGCCAGCCACATACACCGAGGGTGGCAAGTTCGAACCTGTCCCAGGCCAATTAAACAACTGCAACAAAAAATAGCCGGGCATGGTAGCGGGCCCCTGTACTCCCAGCTACTTGGGAGGCTGAGGCAAGAGAATTGCTTAAGCCCAAGAGTGGTAGGTTGCTGTGAGCTGTGATGCCACAATACTCTATCCAGGACGACATAGTGAGACTCTGTCTCAAAAAAAAAAAAAAAAAAAAGACAGAAAATAATAGTATTTATTTCGTTTGTTTATTAAGTTGTCCATTAATGTCTAGCCTAATTATCCTGGGAAAATCATATAAATTTCTGAAAGATATATGAATGATTTTTGATGGAAACATTAAGTATTGGACCAAAAAAAAAAAAATCCCCTGGATTTTCCAGTATATGTTAATCTTCTGTAAAATTGTTAACCAGTTCTACAGAACTTCTGTTTTGAAGTGAAATAATGAAAAAATATTGTATAGACCTCTTGCTAGGTTTGTTGTTAAAAACAACAGAAGTATGTTAAATGGTTTTTATTATTCTAGGACTGGGCACTTGGAGTCTTGCATGCCAAGATCATAGCAGCTATAACGCTGATGGGTCCTCAGTGGTGGCTGAAAACTGTAATTGAACAGGTAAGCAAAATCAGTTTTCAGAGCAAGACAATCTAGAACTGGTCATGATTGTGTTTGGCTAATGTAACTCTTTTTTAGGACACGTTAAAATTTGCTTTAATACTTCTTTGGGGGAAAAAAAATCACACTTTTTAGGGAATGAACAAGGAACATTTTTACAGTAGCAGTAGGCTATTATTTTTATCTACCTTGCCATGAATTCATAGGGAAGAGGTTCTAGTAGCTCAGAGAGGCAGCTTGCCATTGAATGTGACAAAGTTTGATTGACTTTTGAATTCATGGGAAATAGGTTCCTGCACCTTATATCACTGTTACATGGGGTCTGTTGGTTATCCTGTGTGCTGTGCTGTACACCTGTTATTCCATGAGTTCACGGGGCATAAATAGGTTTTTGCACCTAAAAACCTGGGTCCGCTGGTACTCTTACGTGCTATGTTATATGCTTATTATGCCATGAATTCATAGGGAATGGGTTCCAGGAGCTCAGGCTCCTTTACATTGGTTCTCACAAAGTGGGCTTCTCTGGGTGGAGCAGGCTGGCACTTCAGTTGAACCCAGGTACCTTTCTCTTTGGCTTCCTTCTTTTTCTGATCATTTTCCTTCACACGTTTTAGGAAGCTATCTCAGCTCTTAGAGTGCTTATATGCTCAATACGAGCATTAATTAAGAATCTTGCCCTTAACCTGTTTGTTGACATCAATGCCAATAGCATGCTGGGTAACGTTGTCGACTCTTCCAGTTTTTCCAATGTAACATTTGTGTGGCATGCCTTTTTGGATAGTACCCATTCCCTTGATGTCTACAATATCACCTTTCTTGTAGATTCGCATATATGTGGCCAAAAGAACAACTCCATGTTTTCTAAAAGACCTAGAGAACATGGATCGGGTGTCTTTCCTTTTTCCCTTTGTGTTTATCATATTGGCGAATTACTGAAAAATGGCGTCTCCGACTGAAAGGCTTTTTTTTTTTTTTTGTCACCCTCAGTAGAGTGCCTTGGCGTCATAGCTCACAACAACCTCAAACTCTTGGGCTCAAGCAGTTCTCTTGCCTAAGCCTCCCAAGTAGCTGGAACTATAGGCATCTGCCACAATGCCCAGCATTTTTTAGAGATGGGGTCTCACTCTTGCTCAGGCTGATCTCAAACTCGTGAACTCAGGAGATCTGCCCACCTCAGCCTCTCAGAGTGCTAGGGTTACAGGCATGAGCCACCTGATGGAACTCTTAGTTGTAATTTTTTTACTTCTCTGAGTTTTCCACGTTTTCTTTAATGAGCATATATGATTTTTCTTTTTTTTTTTGAAGAGAAGGCAGTTTTGGTTTACTTGTAAGGAAAGAAAAATTGTTTTCCTCAACCCTCATATGTTTTTAGTTGGAATGGATATCTGTAATAAAAGATTAACAAGAGAAAAACAAGGTGTATTAAAATACACATTTCATATCTACATAGGAGATATCTAGAGAATGAGTAATTTTCAAAGAGGTCACTTTGTATTCCAGTGAATCTTCAAGAAAGAATAATAAATTCAGGGAAATGACAAAGTTTGAGCCCCTAGGGACAGCAGCTTGGGGGGAAGGCAAGCAGGTGGCAGATCTAAAGGCCAGTTAGTAAAGCTTGTTCATTTAGGCTCCTCTAGTGCCATGTCCAGGCCTACAAGGATCCTAAGCTTTTCTCAGGTTGACCTTTATCCTTTCTGGTGGAGGAGGGTGGGAGGTCATCTTTTTATCTTTGTAAATTTATGACCTGCTTTTAGACAAGTAGAGGGAGGACAGGGATCTTTCTTGCTTCTGCTGTTTCTTAGTTGCCGTCAGTTCAAAATGGTCCTAAATGCGAAAGAGACATGTTTTGAGGTGGAATATTCTGGTCTTCCATGCTACTGAGAGAAGAAAGGAATTTTTATCTGAGGAATGCAAATCCTTTTATTATTAGCCCCGGAAAGACATTAAAGTGAGACCACAGTTATTTCATATTACTAACCCTGCTCTTCTTTGAGCTATGTATTCATCTCTTGAGATTGCCTGTTATTTCCACTGGACACTATAATCTATACTTTATAGCTTAACAATGCATAGCCACAATTTCCTAATCATTGTTACTTCTCTAAACCAATGAGAGTTCCTGACAACCAGCTTTGTATCAGTACTCCCCCACCTTTTTTACCTTTAAAAAATCTATTTGTATCTGCTGGTAATTGAGTTGTATATTCAGGGCAACTCCAATGTATGTCCTGGATTTCAGTCCTCAGTCTTTGGCCCAAATAAACTCTTCGTATATTACTTTTGCCTTAGCTTCTCCTTTCAGGTTGACACTGCTATGAATTTTCACTAGCTACTCTTAAGTCTTCTCTTACCTGAAGGTTAATCAATAACTTAAAGGGCCTAGAACCCTGTCCACAATAGAAGCAGGAAGTGCTTTTCACAGGGCATGAGTTCTGATGAAACTTGGTATTAATGTTTCTAATCCTGTAGCAGACAGGAGGAAAGGGCTTATTCCTTAAGGCAATAAATAAAAGACAAGGGGAAAAAAAACATTAAGAAAGCAGAGCTATGGCTCAATAGGCTAAGGCGCCAGCCACATACACCTGAGCTGGCAGGTTCGAATCCAGCCCCCGGGTCCGCTAAACAACAATGACGGCTGCAACCAAAAAATGGCCGGGCGTTGTGGCGGGCGCCTGTAGTCCCAGCTACTTGGGAGGCGGAGGCAAGAGACTCGCTTGAGCCCAGGAATTGGAGGTTGCTGTGAGCTGTGATGCCATAACACTCTGTCCAGGGTGACAGCTTGAGGCTCTGTCTCAAAAAAAAAAAAAAAGAAAGCAGAGCTATTTAGGAATATAATAGCACCTAAAACTATTTATTATTGTATTATGGAACTGTCAGATAATTTGGTTGTTTTGGTGATAACCTTAAAAAAGATACATTGTGCTTTGTACTCTGATAATAAGACTAGGAAGTATGGTAATTCATTTTAGGAAAATTTCTATCTAAAATAGCCAGTGTGACAGATTTTGGTACTTAGGTTTTTAAACTTTAGTTGTCTAGAAAATGTACTTGTTGACAGCCCTTTTAGGCCAGCACCAGATAAAAAAGGTCATACAGTTCTGTAGCAGTGAAGGCACACCCCGTTTGATATCTGGGCAGTAAAGATGTAGTTCTTGGTCTGGACACAAGAAAATTAGTCAAGGAAATGCCTTTATTTCAAGATTTTGATTCTTAGGAACAGGGTTGAGGAAGCTAAGGAATTGCTGTGTGTTTGCATGTTACTATATGGGCTAATTGTGAAGGCCACTGGGAGTGGCTTCAGAGTATAGGTTAGTCCACTCTAGTCTCAAGTTAAGTGAGACTCTGGCTTTTACAAATGTGTGTAGGGATAAGGGTTTCCTTCATAGCTGGAGGCTGAAACATCACTGCTCTTTGTAATGCTTTGTTCTCTAATGCATTATTTTCTCATACATGTATGTTTCTGGCTGGGCGTGTATGTGTATAAATTTAAGTAAAATGGTTTAGATTGGTTGAGAAACACTGAGATGTGTGGCTTCCTTAATTAAAATGCATGTGTGTTAACTAGGTGTCTTGGGGAATGGAAGCATGCCTTTGAAGGGTTAAGCCTGTTTGTTTAAATCCTTGAGGCTGTGTTACTGAGTTACTCTATATTGGGTAACTGGACTAAGAGGGGAAGAAAACAACAACACTTTTCTATCTTATCCTTTCCTTCTTATCCTTCTATCCATATTTGCCATTCCCAAGGTTTTTCCACCTCCATCCAGGCTTTCCTATACAGTACTATCTAGTAGAACTTTCTGGATAAGATGATGGAACATTCTAGAAATTCTTGAATTTTTATTTTTGTATTTACTATAGAACTCCTTCATACTAAATTTTTAAACATAAAATACCTTTTGATTTGTTAACATTTGATTTGTACAAGCATTTTAGAAACAAGTTTTCTTTTTACATTGTTTTCTTGTCACATTCAGATAAAATGAATGCTATCTTGGATAATAATACAGGTCACTCTTACATAAGCTATATGTAGAGCACAAGTTACATTGACTGTCATCTGGTATCGTGTAGTGCCAGGATAGTATAAGTTATGATTCTAGATAAACGTCTTATCACTTAGCTGAGTTAACTGTAAAGTGTTGATAGGTGAATGCACTTCTTTAGAAACTTGTGGGTACTGTGCTTATGTTTCTATTCCACAATTTGCCTTGACTTTGGAAAAATATAACTGTTTAGTTTGGAGGATTCAGTTTATTGTGATTTAGTAGAGATTGATCTATTAATCGGGAAGAATTCGTCTTTTATCTTTGTCCTAATTATTTTTTTCCCCAATGTTTCAGGTGTATGCAAATGGTATCCGGAACATTGACCTTCACTATATCATTCGTAAACTGGCAGCTCCAGTGATCTCTGTGCTCTTGCTTTCATTGTGTGTACCGTATGTCATAGCATCTGGCATTGTTCCTTTACTAGGTGAGTAATACTGGCTGTAGAGCTTTAAAAGAGCACTTTTATTAATATCAGCACATTCTTGTCACTTCCAATAACAAAGGCTCTATGACTTTAGGAACTATTATTTATAAATTTAGCTAAAGCAGTGATTTCAAAATACTGCTTTAGATTTGACTACGTGGGTTAAGATTAGGAGGTCAGGCTTGGCGCCTGTGGCTCAACAGGCTAAGGCGCCAGCTACGTACACCTGAGCTTGCGGGTTTGAATCCAGCCTGGGCCCACCAAACAACAATGACGGCTGCAACCAAAAAATGGCCGGGCGTTGTGGCGGGCGCCTGTAGTCCCAGCTACTTGGGAGGTGGAGGCAGGAGACTCGCTTGAGCCCAGGAGTTAGACGTTGCTGTGAGCTGTGATGCTACAGCACTCTACCCAGCGCGATTGCTTGAGGCTG
>CAUYON010172400.1:0-14334 GCA_963573935.1 Arctocebus calabarensis
TCCCAGCTACTTGGGAGGCAGAGGCAGGAGACTCGCTTGAGCCCAGGAATTGGAGGTTGCTGTGAGCTGTGATTCCACAGCACTCTATCCAGGGTGACAACTTGAGGCTCTGTCTCAAAAATAAACAAACAAAATAAAACCCAAAAACTTCTAGGCTGCCAGCTCCCACAAGTTGTTTGCCCTAATTCCTTACTTTTATTTTAGAAATCATTGAGAAATGGGCAGGATCCTGGGCCCCTAGTCTGCCCATAACGCAATAGTCTGGGCCCCTAATGTGCCCATAACTCATGCCTGATGGTGCGAAGGGAATTTGGATTTTTCTTTAAAGGGAATTATTCTAGAGCCCTTCTCCCAGTTCCTGAACTGGGAACCTACCATGTATACAGAGCTGATTTGGGCTTAGCATCCTGGCTATGGGGACTTCGCCATATTCTCTTTATATTTCTTCATTTCAGGTCTCAGTGTGGCTCTTAGGCTTTACACATGCTTTGGACACTAATGTCCCACTTTGGTGAATTACTAGCAACCCTAGTCCCAAAAGCTACACAGGGAATTCTGCATTTCTGATAAATTACAAATGCTCCCTCATATTCCAATCTATTCCAGAGGTTATCATGGAACTAAGGTTGACAAATTCTGATGAAGGCTCAGATTCTGGAAAGGTGGATTGGGATGGTTAAGAAAACACACTGCTCTTGTATTTGCCCAGTGATATAGACCCAGAATCTGAAAAGGGGGAGTGGGGTGGTTAGAATATACACCACTAGAGTATTTGCCCAGCGATACAGACTGGACTAAGTGACAACCAGTGAGCTGTCTGACAGGTGTCTCTTGTTAAAACCTGTTTTTAAAAAATCACTTCAGGGTGGCGCCTGTGGCTCAACAAGTAGGGCACCAGCCCCATATAACAAAGGTGACGGGTTCAAACCCGGCCTTGGCAGAACAGCAAAACAGAAAAATAGCCAGGCATTGTGGTGGGCGCCTATAGTCCCAGTTACTCGGGAGGTTGAGGCAAGAGAATCGCCTAAGCCCAGGAGTTGGAGGTTGCTGTGAGCTGTGTGACGCCACGGCACTCTACCAAGGGCGATAAAGTGAGATTCTGTCTCTACAAAAAAAAAAGAAAAATAAAATAAATAAAAATAAATAAATAAAAATCACTTCAGTACCAGATATTACGTTGTTGCTAATCAGTATTTTGTGTTTAACCATTTTTCCTCTACCTCTGGTAACTATTCCTCTTAATAAAATTTTACTAATATTTTGTTTAATAAATTTATATTTCAGTTTTGAAAAGAAGCAAACATACATGATTGTATCAATAGAGGCAATGACTGCTGAAGTTTGGTGTATTTTCCTCCAGTCCTTTCTCCAGGTATTTTTAAACATAGTTAAAAATAATACAGTAATTTGGGCGGCACCTGTGGCTCAGTGAGTAGGGCGCCGGCCCCATATACTGAGGGTGGCGGGTTCAAACCCGGCCCTGGCCCCACTGCAACAAAAAATAACCAGGCACTGTGGCGGGTGCCTGTGGTCCCAGCTACTCGGGAGGCTGAGGCAGGAGAATCACCTAAGCCCAGGAGGTGGAGGTTGCTGTGAGCTGTGACTCTACAGCACTCCACTGAGGGTGATAAAAAGAAACTGTTTCTTTAAAAGAATAATAATAATACAGTAATCTATTTTTCCAATTATATCATAAATATTATACTATGTTACTCAAACCTTCATGACCATAATTTTCTTTTCTTTTTTTTTTTTTGAGACAAAGCCTCAAGCTGTCACCCTGGGGAGAGTGCTGTGGCATCACAGCTCCCAGCAACCTCCAACTCCTAGGCTCAAGCAATTCTCCTGCCTCCACCTCCCAAGTAGCTGGACTACGCCCAGCTATTATCATTATTATTAGTAGTAGTATTAGTATTGTATTATTTTGTTTGCAGTTGTTTGGTAGGCCCAGACTGGATTCAAACCCACCAGCTCAGGTATATGTGGCCAGCGCCTTAGTCATTTGAGCCACAGCCGCCAAGCCATGATCATAATTTTCATCTTATTAGTGACCTTCAATTATCAAAATCCTCATTTAAAGTCCTTTTTCTCCTTATTGAGAAACTAATTATCTTAAGTACCTAAAAACAGACTTGAATGAAATAGTACAATTTCTATAAAGAATTATTTTATCACAAATTTCTACAAGCACTAATTTTTTGTTTTTTAGAGACAGAGTCTCACTTTATCAACCTCAGTAGAGTGCTATGGCATCACAGCTCACAGCAACCTCCAACTCCTGGGCTTACGCAATTCTCTTGCCTCAGCCTCCCGAGTAGCTAGGACTACCACAACACCCGGCTATTTTTTTGTGACTGTTTGGCCAGAGCCAGGTTCAAACCTGCCACCCTTGGTATATGGGGCCTGCACTCTACCCACTGAGCCACAGGCGCTACCCCTGCACTAATTTTTTTGAGTGAACAACTTAAAACTTTTTTTGGTATACTTTCTCTAAGCTGGGCACATCTGAAATATCAACAATACTTTCCAGAAAATACACTTAGCAGACAGAGCAAAATGATGAGGATCATAAACAATTCTTTTTTAAAGTGGGAAAGAATGACTTTATTTTGTAGACTCTTTTGAAAGATTTGTCAGTGCCTTCGAACCACACAGTTATCAAATTATCCCTTCGTTTTACTACTATCTGTAGCTTCTAAACAGGCTTGCTTTACAGCTTTAGGCATCTGATTATGTAGCTTCTTAACTTTTAAAAACTGAGATGGCTTGTTTCTATAGAAGTGGCTTGGCAAGTGAGAAAACGCTCCAAATTCAAATATTTAATAAAGAATAATGTAGGTAAAGGCGTTGTTCACTTTTTTTTATTATTTGTTTTAATTTTCAGATGCCAAAACAATCATTTTTGGTGTAGAATTTGTAGCTTTTCTTTAAAAGCCAAGCAGCAGTTCTGCCAGCAGGGGGAGCATGGAGAGTTTTTGAAACTGGGCCAACCGGGTACAGTATATGATTTCAGGGCTTAAATGTTTTCCCAAAATGTGGTCAAACCTGTCTTGCTGGACAAAATGCTGACATCCCACACAGACTTTCCGAGTATTTGAGGTTCTTTTTCCTATAACATATGGTGAAATTTTCCAAATTAAGTGGTGTTTCTGTATTTGAAAATGGGGAAAATCGTTGAGGAAGAAAAAAAGGATAAAGAAAATAATAAGGTAGCTAATGTTCAACAACTTGAAATGACAGGGGCTTTGAAGGCCAATTTTGTCAACAGAAAAAGAAATACAGAGTGATTATGGAAGTTGTAGGCTGCATCCTGGGAGTACCCATCCACTAAACATGGTATTTTCTTCAAAACCAGATGAAGGTCATTAGAGGTCACCAGCCCTGGAAAGGCTCTTCCTTCCCAAAGGCCAATGTAGAATTTAAAATCTAAACAGAATTAATATATATAACACTTCAATGAGCTGTACACTTATGATTTGTGCACTTTTCAGTATACCTCAATAAAGGCAAATAAAACACAAATGTCACCTGTATGTGCTGAAATTAAAATAAATATTTCATTAGTGTCCTTCTATGCTGGATTTATTCTCTTAAGAAAAAAACAAAATAAGTTAAAACATAATATTATAAGTCAATTTAATCACCATGCTCTTAACTTACTTAGAGACCGCAATAGCTTTAACTTGTATTTTTCCGTCAGGTAGAGTAATTGGTTTTATATACTTAAATGTATTATTTTCACCATAACCAATTTTCTTTAGAAATTCAGGTTTGCTGCCATCCAAGGTATAATATATGTTGACATCTGGGGTGTCTGAAAAATCCAAAATTGGATAACAATTAACACTAAAAGAGCAAGTACTTGAATAATGCCTATAAGTTAGTTATTTAAGGATATGAGTATATCATACATATTGTAGAAGTAAATAGTAACAAGAATTCAGTTCTTTTTCTGTGCTAGCATCTGTGTTACTTGAATGATCTCATTTCATCTGTACCACCCCATGTGATAGATCCTATTTTACACCCATTTTATAGATGAGGTAACTAATTTCCAGAGAGATTAAAAAACCTGTTACATAATAGAGGAATAGTGGTTTGATTATTGCCAAATTTGATCCAAAGCCCATTCTCTTGAACCACTATGCTCTTTTGCCTCTTCAAGGGGGCACTGATATGATTCAAGATTCGAAAAGTTAAAAAAAGGGTTTATAATAAAAAGTCCCCCTCCCATCCTTGACACACCATGACCAGAAGTAACCAATGGGCTCGGCGCCCGTGGCTTAATGGGCTAAGGCGCCAACCACGTACACCTGAGCTGGCGAGTTCAAATGCAGCCCAGGCCCGCCAAACAACAATGATGGCTGCAACAAAAAAATGGCTGGGCGTTGTAGCAGCCACCTGTACTCCCAGCTACTTGGGAGGCAGAGGCAAGAGACTCGCTTGAGCCCAGGAATTGGAGGTTGCTGTGAGCTGTGATATCACAGTACTCTATCCA
Source organism: Arctocebus calabarensis (assembly GCA_963573935.1). Taxonomy (NCBI): domain Eukaryota; kingdom Metazoa; phylum Chordata; class Mammalia; order Primates; family Lorisidae; genus Arctocebus; species Arctocebus calabarensis. The sequence goes on from CAUYON010172400.1 coordinate 4,499, forward strand.
GGGTGACAGCTTGAGGCTCTGTCTCAAAATAAATACATAAATAAATAAATAAAGTCTCACTTTAAAAAAAAAGGAGTAACCAATGGTGACTTAAATATCTTTCACAAAATATTTTATATCCATATAAGTATATAGTATATATTACATATTCTTATTTCCCCCTTCCTTTTTACACAAATGATGACTTACCATACCCTGTTCCACATTCCTTTTTTCATTTAACAATGTATCTTGGCTATTGCCCTATGCTGGTACATAGTTACATTATATCCTCTTACATAGATGAATGATAATTTAACCAATTTCCTATGGATGAATGCTTAGGATTGGGTTTTTTCTTTATTTTTTCCTTTTGCAATTATAGCATTGTAATGGATAACTTTGTAAAGAATTCTTTTTGTAAGTGTATCTGTAAAAAACAATATATAGAAACTAGTCTTGCCAGGAAAAGGTATGTGTATTTGTAATTTTGATTAATACTGTCAAACTATCCTCTGTGGAAAGTTAAGTTATTTACATTGCCACCAGCAATGTATGAAAGCATCTGTTTAATCTCCCTCAGGTATGGGAGGTAGAATATATTTATAATATAATCTGTACTGTGTTATCTATAATTTATAGTGCGTTATCCACTTTTATTTTTCCTAATTTCCTATGTTAAAAAAAAGTATCTTGTAATTTCCACATGCCTTTCTTGCATTTTTGAGTACGACTGATTCATTCATTCAACAAATATTTACTGAGTACCTATTACGTGTCAGACACTGTTCTATGCACTGGGGGTATACCAGTGACCAAAGTGTCTGCTCTCATGGAGATTACATTTTAGGAAGGACACAGAAACAGTAAACAAACAAGTAAATATAGCATGTCAGGTGTTAATCAGGCACAGTGGAGTAAATTAAATAGGGATAAAGTACGCTCAGCAAGTAAATGAAGGGGTGGGAAGAAAAAGGATGAGGAGAAGTATATTTTTATATGTTCAAGAGAATTATATTTCCTTTCCTACAAAATGTCTTTTTTCACATCCTTTGCTCATTTTTCTTTTGGGTTGTTATTCTTTTTATTATTGAATTGTGGAATCTTAATTTATTCAAATTAATGTTGAATATATTATAATTCATACCACCTTTTGTCAATAATCACCCAAATTCTCCTGTAAGTTATGGGTATATATATTAAATTTTTTATTTTGGTTTGACATGTGAGCTTTTAAAATAAAAGAGGACTCCCCATGATTGCACCAATGTACACAATTAAGATTTAATAAAAATAAAAAAATAAAAGAGGACATAGTATAATGTAACATATTCTTAGTTGGAACTTTGATCTAGGAAGCATGGGGTCCCACCACAAATGCAGATAGTCTATGTACAGCTAAAATACTAAAATATTATTCTAATAATAATTACACACATTAAAATATATAATTGGAAATTCAATATTAAAATACAACTACAAGTTCAAAGTCTTTTATACAGGTGTTTGTTCATGTTTTACCTATAAAATTTCTTATGTTAATTATACATATATGCATTTTAAATATATTAAATATGTGTAAACATATTCAAGAGTTTGGAAAATAAATATTAGCACAACAGAAATTCACTGCTTTATTCTATAATAACAGTTCAGTTCTATTTTGCACCTCACATACATACCAACTCATTTAATCCTCACAATGGCTCCAACTAGTAATTATTATCTTTATCTTACAAATAGGAAACTGAGACTGAAAAAAGCTAAGTAATGTACCTAAGGTCACTAGAAGTTGTCAAAGACAGCATTTAATCACTAACCCCTCAGACAAAAAAAGCCTATGTTAGTAGGTCAAAGTTATTATCCCAGCTAAATAATAAGCATCTTGGAAAAGTCTGAGGAAGCCCTGGGACTTACCTTGGCTAATGTGAATAAAGGCAGTACAGCAGCTATTTATCTATACAAATCAAAGGTTAGTCAAAGCTGTTTTTAATTTAAACACATACCACTGTATAAACCATCAGAATGCAGTATTTATTTCAAATTGTGGAAGTTTTACAGACTGCCCAAAATTCTAGCTATACAAAGAATACAAAGTGATAAATCAGCAACCAGATGAACACAAGGATATGACAATATTAATTTAAACAATTTCAAATATATATGATTCCTACCTGATTTCATTTCCAATAGTGTATTGTTATCAATTTCATGGTTAGCTTTTCCAGGCTGAGGCACTCGAAGTGGTATGATCTGAGGGACACACACTGAACCAGCAGTCATTTTCTTTCCTTACATTAAAAAAAGATAAAATTCCAACATGCACCTATATCTAAACAAAAAGCTGAAGAGCAACATCTCATATAAATGCAGCAGTCTAGTAAAAACTAAACAGAATACTGTCAGTATACTACTCACAAATGTTAATTATTCAATTTTAATCGAAATAATTACTACATTTCACTGTATTTTTGCTGTTGAAGTCTTCTGTGGGATTTTGATTATCTAAGTACTTCTGAGAAAGAAGCATGAATGAATGAGATGGTGGAATAAAGTTACTTTAAATGGGCAGATTAAATGAGTAAGACAGAAGAGAGACCATCGGTAATGCTCTGACCTAAGTTCCCTCTAGATCATCATTATCCTTTCCTGCCTTCAGTTAGGGTGCCACCTCTCTTGGCTTCAGGGCAAGACATCACACAAGGAGAAGTAATTCTGTATGTGTCACAAAATGTCGCAGTGGTGAGAAACCTGTGGCCTTGGGACCACATGTGGCCTTCTGAATCCTTGAGCATGACCCTTTGACTGAATCTAAATTTTACAGAACAAATTCCTTTATTAAACATGTTTAAAATGGATTTGGTCCAGGGGCTGCCTTTTGGGATCTAGAGAGCAACATGTGGCCTTGATGCTGCAGGCTAGAGGTCCACAGCCTGGCAATCATCACCACAGTGGTTCTTGTATTTGAAAACTGCAAAGACGCCTTAGAAGGACTACTGCATACCACTTCTCAGCTGAAACTGGCAGGAATATAAGCAAGGACCAACAAACACAAGTCACCACTCCATCTACTGTATTTATAAATCCTGGTTAATTAAATACCAGTAGGGAGGCCTTACTGGTTTTGGGGAGAAGAGGTGCATAGAATAATTGCTATGAATTTTTAATGCATGTAAGATTTCAGAGAAAAAAACAACCTTCACACAGTGCCATTTACATTTCTATACCGCCTTTTCAAATTTCAAAGATTTTGGATGCATAGGTTTTACCCAATTACAATCTATATATTCTTTCAATTTTTATAATCTACTTGCACCCTCACTTCATTTTTCACTTTTCTATATACTCAAATAATCTTATTTATCAATCTGTGGTTGAGCATTTAAGGTATTTCTAGTATCTTGTTAATTTTGACTGTTATAATTCTAATATAATTCTGAACATCTTCATGGTTCGAATTTTGTCAGACTGCGGCAGCAAAAACAGATAACTGAATTTAAGGTGTGAGCTGGATTGGATGGTTCCAGATTGGAGGCCAAGAATATAAACGGCAGATCCTGGCAGCTCCGCAATAGGCCTGTGAAACTGCGGCTTGTCTTGAAGGGACTGGCCCATAGTCGCATTTCTATGTAAGTAAAAGCCATTTAAAATAATGCGCAGTTGAAAAAAGTACTTCTAGATAAAAATATGTCGGGGAGAGAGCAATTCGCAAATGGCACCCAGTAGCCGCCCTTGAGAAGGTGACGCGGCCACGCCAAGGGAATGCAGAAAAACGCAGGAACGCCAAGTCCCGGGGGCAGCAGGCTGACAACAGCATCGCCCAACCCCCAACTTCCTGCACCTAGACCGCCCCCTCGCCGCCAGGATCCGCAACCCCGTCTAGTCCTCGCCCGTCAAGGGCAGCCAGGGACGCCTGCATCCCCTCGGCTAGATTGATGGAGACCCTCCTCCGCCAGCCGCGAGGACCGGGGTCAGGACCACCAAGGCACCTCGGCCGCCCCCAACCCAGCCGCTGGCTTCTCACCGTCTCTTGCCTCCTCCGCAGAAGGATGCTGAGTTACCACAGACGCTGCAAGCCGCGCCCCGCCCGCTGGGAGCCGGACAGATGATTGGCGAAAACTCCGCTTCCTAGCAACTAGCCCCGCCCCTGCCGCTGCGCAGGGAGACTGGCACCTGCCTGGGCTTCCTTTCCTAAGACCACCGTAGGCATCCAAGAATATGCCTTCACAGAGGTCGCAAAGCGCTGAAAGCCGGCGTCCCAGCTCGGGATAAGGGAACCAGGCTTGTTCCTCCGACAGGCACTGATTTTCTGGAAAACAAGAACAAGAAGATGCACTGGCTCCGGAGCGTGGCGCGGAGCAGGCGCGGCTTGGCCGCCTCAAGCCGACAAACAGCCAAGAGCCTTCTGCGACACGACAATACAAGGTCCCTCGCACCAGGCCCGGTTCTTGCCGTTCTCGGCTTTGGTCACCCACGAGTTGGTGTGCCTCTTCCCCCAGGAATTGGGATCTGCGCCCTCATGGCTGAGGTGAAGGTGAAGGTGCAGCCGCCTGACGCGGATCCGGTGGAAATAGAAAACAGGTAAACCAAGGAGGTTGCGTTCCCGGCTCCAGACACCCCGCCGGTAGCCGGTCGTTTGAGCAGCCAGACGCCTTCTCCCGAATCCCTTAGGAGCGGCCGCAGCGAGTTGGATGAACACGCGGGAAAGCGGTTGCGGGCTTCTGGGCCCTTCCTCGCTCCCGCACTTGGAGAGCAGAACTCTCAGTTAAGAAGTTCAGAACGGGTTTGCAGCTTTGTGTGTCCTAGTACTTTGGGGAGGTTGTAATGTTGCTTTTCCAATGCCTTGGGAGGAGAAACCCTTTTTCGGCTTTTTCCCTTAGTACTTGTGGATACGTGTTCACTAAAGAACCTCCCATGACAACATGGTTGGGCGGAGTTAGGGTGCAGTTTGTGATTGTGAAGCAATGCTAAGCCAGATGGTTTCAGTGCAACGTCGAATCCAAGACTTCCAAGACACATGAAGCCCCTCCCGGGTTTATATTCTTCACCAGTGCACTGCTACTTTTTGCATTATCACATAGTTTTAAAATATCCTAACTTTCACAAACTTTATGAATAACATATTGATCCTATTGACAAGATGAAAATTTGGATTCATTTTTGTTTGGTAGGCATAATTCCAAAAGCAGGCACTTGTTATGGTCAACTGTGACAGAATTTGGCTCCTTACCAGAAGTGTCTGTATTTGCCTCCTGCTTACAAACTTATGGCTTAACTTTGTCCTACATATTCTATCTAAGAACATCGAAGTCTAAGCTTTAATTTTTTTTCTGCTTTCGTTAGACTTTTGCTGTAAAGTTCCCATTAGTGAGGAAAAGAAACACTTCCCTTAAATAACAACAGTAATGTGAACAGGTATTTAGAAATCATCTTCCTCGGTTTCTTTTTTTTTTTTGAGACAGAGCCTGGATAGAGTGCTGTGGCATCACAGCTCACAGCAACCTCCCAATTCCTGGGCTCAAGCGAGTCTCTTGCCTCTGCCTCCCAAGTAGCTGGGACTACAGTCACCCACCACAACCCCTGGCCATTTTTTGGTTGCAACTGTCATTGTTGTTTGGCGGGCCAGGCTGGGTTCGAACCTGCCAGCTCAGGTGTACGTGGCTGGCGCCTTAGTCCGTTGAGCCACAGGCGCCGAGCCTCTTCTTCAGTTTCTAACATGCTTTGATTGAAAACCATAATGAAGGCACCTGTAGTCCCAGCTACTTGGGAGGCTGAGGCAAGAGAATCGCCTAAGCCCAAGAGCTGGAGGTTGCTCTGAGCTGTGACGCCACGGCACTCTACTGAGGGCGACATAGTGAGACTCTGTCTCAAAAAAAGAAAACCATCATGGAAGCCCACATTATCTGCCTACTGTAAAAAAGACACTATTTCAAACCATTCAGCTTGTATTTTTTCCCCTAATCCTGCTTGAAACAGGTAATGAAGAATAACATTAATGCCTTTGTTTCTAGGATTATAGAATTATGTCACCAGTTTCCTCATGGAATCACAGACCAAGTAATTCAGAATGAAATGCCTCATATAGAAGCCCAACAGCGGGCAGTGGCCATTAACAGACTATTGTCCATGGTAAGGTGAACCCAACTAGTTTACATAATTACTTATGTGCTGTGGTTGTTGTTGTGCCCTCCTGTGTTCTTATGATGGTTAATTTTATGTGACAACATGACTGAGATACAGGATTCTCAGATATCTGGTTAAATGGGGTTTTTTTGGCCAGGGCTGGGTTTGAACCCACCACCTCCGGCATATGGGGCCTGCGCCCTACTTCTTTGAGCCACAGGCGCTGCCCATCTGGTTAAATGTTATATCTAGGAGTGCCTGTGAAGGTGTTTCAATCACTAGCATTTGGTGAACTGAGTAAAGCAGATGTGGCCTTGTTATGGGTGGTTATCATCCATTCCATTCAGAGACTGAATAGAACAAAAAGTTAGAGGAAGGCTAAATTTGTCCTCTGCCTGACTGTTTGAGCTGAGGTGTGGATCTGCCCTCAGCACTCCTGGTTCTCAGGCTTTCAGACTAGAATCCACACTATAAGCACTCTGCATTCAAACCTTTAATCTGCACCACGAACTTTCCTGGGTCTCCAGCTTGCGGAGGGCAGATGAGGGACTCCTCCAGCCTCTATAATCACAAGAGCATATAGCTTGTAATAAATATCTGTCTATCTCTCTCCAAACACCCACACACCCTAACATAGTAGTCATAAAACCAGAAATTTAAATTTGACTCTAACCTTGACTCCTAACTCCAAACTAGGAAATGGGTCAGACTTCCTAAATTGAGAAAAGAAGAAATAATTATGTGCCTTTTATGAGACAGATGAAATAAATGTATTTTGTTATAATTGTTATATTTAACATAATTGTTACTAAGGTTAAGGGCACATAGACAGAGTCTGTTCTGGTCTGTTCCCCTTCTGCTTGTTTCCTACTACTGATTTGGGGCCATTTCCTACAAACTATCTCCCTCCTGATTTTTTGATGAGTCATTATAGAGCCTATTCATTAGGATACCACTTTCCTCATTGTCATTATGAGCATTTCAGAAAGCAGGAATGAATCCAGCTGAAAGACAGCCATGCTGGTCTTTTAGGAGGAAGTCTAGCCACAGCCCCAGTGGCATGGCTCCTACCTCTTCTGTCTTTTAAGAACCTAAGGCCCTAATGGCATTCTTCTCCAGCTGTCCAAAATCATAACAAAACAACCTCTCTAAAAACCTACCTAGCTCTAAATTTATTTCTCCTTCCTATCCCCCATCATTAAAACTCCCATTTCCTGGGAACATTTTAGTTTGGTTTGTAGCAATTAGGTAAAAGTGTTATATACTAAGGCCTCATCCCACCAGCCTTGTTGGGTTTCTTAGGACTCTGGGTATGGAGATTTGGGGACAAGTGAACCTTTTGTTAAATTATTACCTTCAACTCTGTAGCTCAGGGGTTGCCATAAAATGCCAGGTAGCATGTTTTAGGCTTTTTAGGGCATATAGTTTCTATCATAGCTACTCAACTTTGTAATTTTTGCAAGCAGCAGCCATGGATGATATATGAACTAATGAGTAAGGCTATGTTTTAGTAAAACACTATTTGTAAAAACCAGCAAAAGAAGTTTTGGTAATTTGTACTGATTTCTCTGTGGTGAAGGTCTTCAACTCTAGAAAGGATAGAGGAGAGGATTCTGGAAGGTTGTGGCAGTGGAAAATGTTCCTTTTGTCCTCTGAGTACCCTCTCAACTCTTTCCTTTCTGACTGAAAATCATCCTTAGCACCTTCTTTTTTTTACCACTTCTGCAACTACCCATCCCCTGCTAGTCTTATTGGACTATAAGGTATAGGCAGTGGTAGAGCTACCAAAGGCTATTAAGCAAGGCAGTGATTATTAATAGATCACAAAGTGTTTCAGCTTTTTAAAATAGTTCCCAAATTTCTTCCCCCATTCCCATTCCTACTATTCCTGCACAGGTTCAAGCTCTTCACTTTTATCTAAACTATTGTAATAGCATCTAACTGGCTTTCCTAAATCCATCTGCCTCAGAGAAGCTAGTGTGAACTGTCTTAAATCCAGGTCTGACCAAGTCATTCTACCACCTAAAATTGTTGTAACTGTGACCCATAAGAAACATGGAGCCCACTTTAGGCTCAAATCACATGGTGATGATTTATTACACCTGCATAGGCAGACTGCTGTCCCAAAGGGGAAATGGCCCAAATCACTTGGCTCAGGAGGTTGCTGCATGGTGGCTCAGGGAGTAACTCAGTAACCATGGAGACAACTTGGAAAGCTCAGTAGCTTGGGAAACTCAGTAACCTGGGAAACTGCTGGAGTAAGTTTTTACCATTGTTTAGCTGGGGCGGCGCCTGTGGCTCAGTGAGTAGAGCACCAGCCCCATATACCAAAGGTGGCGGGTTGAAACCCAGCCTCGGCTGAACTGCAAAAAAAAAAAAAAAAAGAAAAGAAGAAAAGAAAAACCATTGTTTAGCTGGCTAGGGAATCAGGGAACTCAGAGAACTTCCTTGTAACCTGTTCTCAGAATTAAACCAATAAGGGGAGGTTTGAGACGGACGGGAACTCAGGCTGAAATAGTTAGGGGCCTTTAGGGGTCTTCTTGCCGGGTCTGTTACTACAAAATCTGTCTAAATCCAAGTCTGACCAAGTCATTCTGCCACCGAACATCCGTCAATACTGGAGATGCAAGCTCAGACTCCTGGGTGTATCACACTGAGCCCTTGCCTTCCTCATCAACTTCGTGTCCTCCACCACTCTGCCTCAAAAGTTATGTTTCAGAGGGAGCAGATTGTTTTTGGTGTCTGGCCACATCAGGCCACATCTGCCTCAGGGCCTTGGCTCATGCTGTCCTCTCTTTGAAGGCTTTTCTTCCCTTTCTTCAGGGACTCTAACTCCTCGTTATCTTTTAGGACTCAGCTCTGTCATTGTCTCCATTGTACAATACAATATTTATGCTCGATCAGCCTTTCTTTGAACTTTTCATTTAACAAATTTATATACATACACACACACACATATATATATATATATTCCCCCTCACCCCCCCCAGACAGAGCCTCAAGCTGTTGCCCTGAGTGGAGTGCTGTGCCATCACAGCTCATGGCAACCTCCAACTCCTGGGCTTAAGCTGTTCTACCTCCACCTCCCAAGTAACTGTGACTACAGGCATCCGCCACAACGTCCGGCTGGTTTTCAGTTGCAGCCATCATTATTGTCTGGCGGGCTGGGCTGGATTCGAACCCGCCAGCTCTGGTGTATGTGGCTGGCATCTTAGCCGCTTGAGCCACAAGCATCGAGCCAATGAATTATATTTTTATCTTCATATTTATTTGTATTTTATTTAATTTGGATTTATTTGAATTTGAATATAGATTTTTATTTTATTATATTCTAAAGCTGATTTTTAAAAATTCTTCATGCTTTATCATGTAACTAAACCTTGATCTGGCATATAGGAAATTGATAGTATTGATATTTTGAGACACTTTAAGATAAAGAGTTAGATCTTGAAAAATGCATTGTAGGCTTGGCGCCTGTGGCTCAACGGGCTTAGGCACCAGCCACATACACCAGAGTTGGCGGGTTGGAATCCAGCCCGGGCCTGCCAAACAACAATGACGGCTGCAACCGAAAAATGGCAGGGTGTTGTGGCGGGCACCTGTAGTCCCAGCTACTTGGGAGGCAGAGGCAGGAGACTCGCTTGAGCCCAGGAATTGGAGGTTGCTGTGAGCTGTGATGGCACAGCACTCTATCCAGGGTGACAGCTTGAGGCTCTGTCTCAAAAAAAAAAAAA
>CAUYON010172405.1:0-80879 GCA_963573935.1 Arctocebus calabarensis
GAAGCAGTAATAAAAAATCTCCTAAAAAAAAAAATAAGTTAACTGATGACTCCATACTGAGCCTCAGAGTCAAAGCATTCTATAATAGACATACTCTTATTTGACAGTGTGAATGTTACTTTCTTTGCATTATTATTATTATTATTTTTGAGACAGAGCCTCAAGCTGTCACCTTGGATAGAGTGCTGTGGCATCACAGCTCACAGCAACCTCCAATTCCTGGGCTCAAGTGAGTCTCCTGCCTCCGCCTCCCAAGTAGCTGGGACTACAGGTGCCCACCACAATGCCCAGCCATTTTTTGGTTGCAGCCGTCATTGTTGTTTGGCAGGCCCCGGCTGGATTCGAACCCGCCAGCTCAGGTGTACGTGGCTGGTGCCTTAGCTTGTTGAGCCACAAGCACCGAGCCTGCATTATTATTATTAATGTTGCTTAATATTTCGATGTAGTAATCATCTGATTTCTTTTCTGAATGTATTTATCTTTGTTCATTCTTTAAGAGGTTTTCGTTTCTAGTCCTTATCTTAGACACTCTTATTGTTATTAAATTTTAAGTCTTTTTAATTCTGTGAAGGCAAAAAGTGGAAACCTTATAAACACATGTATATGTAAAAAAAAAAAAAATCTCCTGGCAGGACATGGTGGCTCACGCCTATAATCCTAGCACTCTGGGAGGCTGAGGCTGGTAGAGTTCTTGATCTCAGGAGTTCGAGACCAGCTTGAGCAAGAGTGAGACCCCCCATCTCTATCAAAAATAGAAACATTAGCCAGGCGTGGTGCCAGGTGCCTATAGTCCCAGCTACTCAGGAGGCTGAGGCAAGAGAATTGTTCAAGCCCAAGAGTTTGAGGTTGCTGTGAGCTATGATCCAACAGCACTCCACCGAGGCCAACAGAGTAAGACTGTTTAAAAAGAAAAAAAAAAGCTCCCAACAAAAAAAAGCCTTGGACCAGACCGATTGACAGCTGAATTGTACCAGACCTACAATGAGCTGGTAACCTATCCTACAGAAATTCTTCCATAATATAGAAAAGGAGGAAATCCTCCTTAACTCCTTTCTGTGAAGCCAGTGTCACCCTGAAGCCAAAGCCAGGAAAGGACACAGCACAAAAAGAAAACCACAGACCAATATCCCTCGTATGAACATAAATGCAGACATCCTCAGTAAAATTACTAGTAGCCTGAATTCAATAGCACCCAAAAGACAATTCACCACGATCAAGTGGGTTTTCATCCCAGGGATGCGTGCTAGTTTAACTTATGCAAATCAGTAAACGTGATTCATCACCTAAACAGAAGCAGAGCCAAATAATCATCTCAGTAGATGCAGAAAAAGAATTTGATAAAATTTAGCACCCTTACAGAATAAAAATCCTCAACAAATTAGTCATAGAAGCAATGTACCTCACCATTATAAAAGCCGTATACGACAGACACACAGCCAACATTAAACTGAATAGGGAAAGGTTGAAAGCATTCCCCCTAAGAACTGGAGCAAGACAGAGTTGCCCACTGTTATCACTTCTATTTAATACAGTACCGGATGTCCTACCTAGAGCAAGAGAAGGAAATAAAAGGTATCCAACTCAAGACAGACCAGGCCAAACTACTCCTGTTTGCTTATGATACGATCTTGTATCTAGAAAACCCTAAAGACTGCACCAGAAGACTCTTAGAATTGATGAATAGATTCAGCAAAATCTCAGATTACTAAATCATTGTATACAAATCAACATTTTGATATATTTTAGTTAAGCTGAGAATAAAACACGGACTCAATACCATTTATAATAGCTACAAAGAAAATAAAATACCTATGAATATAATTAACTAAGGAACTAAAAGATCTCTACAAGAACTATAAAACTCTGATGAAAGAAATCATAGATTGCACAAACAAATGGAAAATTATTTCGTGCTCATGGATTGGTAGAATCAGCATTGTTAATAAAATATTCATACTGCTCAAAGTGACTTATAGATTCATCACAATACCCATTAAAATACCAACACCATATTTCACAGATTTAGATAAAATAATTTTACACTTGGGCAGCACCTGTGGCTCAGTGGGCAGGGTGCCAGCCCCATATACCACAGGTGGTGGGTTCAAACCCAGCCCCAGCCAAAAAATAGCCGGGCGTGTGATGGGCACCTGTAGTCCCAGCTACTCAGGAGACTGAGGCAAGGGAATCACCTAAGCGTAGGAGTTGGAGGTTGCTGTGAGCTGTGTGACGCCATGTCACTCTACCAAGGGCGATAAAGTGAAACTCTGTTTCTACAAAAAATAATAATAATAAAATAATTCTCCACTTCATTTGGAACCAATAGAGCCCAAATAGCAAAAAGAAGAAATCTAGAGGCGATGCATTACCTGACTTCATCATGCTACAAGGCTGTCTGTAGTAACTGAAGTAGGGTGCTACTGATATAAAAATAGCAACAGACTAATGGAACAGGGTAGAGAATCCAGAAATAAAAACTGTCTGCCTATAGCCATCTAATCTTTGACAATGCAGACAACAACATGCACTGGACCAAGGAAACCCTGTTCAATAAATAGTGCTGGGAAAATTGGATAGCTACATGCAGAAGAACAAAATGGGATACATACCTCTCACCACATATAAAAATTCAAAATTGATAAAAGACTTAAATATAAGATATGAAAGCATAAAAATTCTAGAAGAAAACGTAGAAAAACTAGGCATTGGGCTAGGCAAACAATTTATGATTAAGGCCCCAAAGGCAAACATAGCAACAACAAAAATGAATGAGAAGTAAATTTAAAAAAATACTGCACAGGCCGGCGCAGTGGCTCACACCTGTAATCCTAGCACTCTGGGAGGCCGAAGCAGGTGGATTGCTTAAGCTCATGAGTTTGAGGCTAGTCAGAGCAAAAGCAAGACCTTGTCTGTTCTAAAATTAGAAAAAAACTGAAGTGGGCGGCTCCTGTGGCTCAGTGAGTAGGGCGCCAGCCCCATGTACCGAGGTTGCTGGGTTCAAACCCAGCCGTAGCTAAACTGCAACAAAAAATGGCCGGGCGTTATGGTGGGCACCTGTAGTCCCAGCTACTCAGGATGCTGAGGCAAGAGAATTGCCTAAGCTCAAAGAGCAGGAGGTTGAAGTGAGCTGTGACACCACGACACTCAACTGAGGGCGACAAAGTGAGACTCTGCCTCTTAATAAACAAAAAATTAAAGCAAGAGGATTGCTTGAGCCTAAGAGTTAGAGGTTGCTGTGAGCTATGATGCTATGGCACTCTCCCCAGGGCAACAGCTTGAGACTCTGACTCAAAACAGCAACAACAAAAGCTTCTGCACACCAAACGAAATAATAGAGTAAATAGACAACCTACAGAATGGGAGAAAATATTTACAAACTGTATATCCAATAAAGGGATAATATCCAGAATCTGCTGCCTCTAACACAGTACAGGATTAGCACTTGTATTAGAGGCTGGGCATTTTGGATGTGAACATTTGAATCAAAAGCTGGTATCACCTTCGCCTTGTCACTCTGAATCTTCATGCCTCCATTTCCTATCTACAAAGAAATCAGCAAGAAACAGTGGAATTATTTTATTTTATTTTATTTTATTTTGTTTTTGAGACAGAATCTGAAGCTGTCGCCCTAGGTAGAGTGCCGTGGCATCATTATAGCTCACAGCAACCTCCAACTCTTTTTTCTCTTTTTTTTAATTGTTGGGGATTCATTAAGGGTACAAGAAACCAGGTTACACTGATTGCATTTGTTAGGTAAAGTCCCTCTTAGAATCGTGTTTTGCCCCCAAAAGGTGTGGCACACACCAAGACCCCACCTCCTTTGCTCCTTCCCTCTCTCTGCTCTTCCTTTCCCCACACTTCCCTCATTCGTTCTCTCTCTGCTCTCCCCTTCCCCCATCCCCACTGTGTCATTAATTGTCCTAAATTGAGTACATGGGATTCATGCTTCTCCATTCTTGTGATGCTTTACTAAGAACAACCTCCAACTCTTGGATTGCTTGGGCTCAAGCAAACCTCTTACCTCAGTTTTCTTCTCTTTTTAAGAGAGACGAGGTCTTGCCTTTTTTTTGGTTCTCAAACTGGTCTTGGACTCTTAAGCTTTTAAGCAATCCATCCGCCTTGGCTTCCCAGAATGCTAGATGTGAGCCACCATGTCTGGCCTAAATAATTTAAACAATTATTATGAACAATAATTTAACAATTATTAAACAATTAATAACTAAAAAGACATTAATAGTGGCTTTTCAAAAGGAGATAGGCAAATGACTAACAAATATGTGAAAAAATGTTCAACATGACTAATATCAGGGAAGTGCAAATTAAAACCACAGTGAGACATCACCTTACACCTGTTAGAATGGCCGTTATTAAAAAGTCAAAAAACAATAGATGCTGATGTGGATGCAGAGAATTTATATTCTAGCACAATTCACAATCACAAAAATGTGGAATCAACCCAAATGCCCATCAATTCCTGAGTGGATTAAGAAATATGGCATATATATTTATACACACGTGTATATGTACGTTTGTGTGTGTGTATGTGTATACACACACACCATGGAATACTATTCAGCCATTATAAAAGGAATAAACTAATGTTTTGTGTAACAACTTAGATGGAACTGGAATCCATTATCCTAAGCAAAGTATCTGATGGATAGAAAAACAAATGCCACATATACTCTTTAATAGGTGGCAGCTAAACAATGGGGACCAAGGTCATTGGAAACGAAAAAGAAGGGAGGGTGGAAGTGGGTGAGGGATAAAAACTTACCTCTCAAGTACAATGCTCATCATTCTGGTGATGGACATGTGAAAAGCCCAGGCTTAAGCATTACATGAGGTATTCATGTAACAAAAACATTTGTACCTTCTTAATATTTTGAAATTTAAATAAATTATGTTTGCATAAACTTTTTGTGCTTAGAACTCTGTGGTTGATTCCCATCCCCAAACCCCAGCACCAGAACAAGTTCTTGTGTTAGAGGCTGGGCATTTTGAAGGTGAACAGTTGCATCAAAAGCTGGTATCACCTTGGCCTAGTTGCTCTGAATCTTTGGGCCTCCGTTTCCTAATCTGTAAAATGGGACTCACAACAAGGAATGATGAGGATAAGTAAGTCAGTATGTTTAAGATACTGAGAACGGTGCCTGGCACTTGATGCATAAACAGTAACTGTCACCACCATTTTTGATTTTGATAGTAGAGAATGCCCAGACCTGGCTGCTGCTGCTTCTTACTATTATTATTAACCAATGGGTTCTGGTTACCCTCTCTGGCAGAGGTGCCAGTTAGTTCCATGCCCCTGAAATGGATCTAGACTGATTTGTAGCACAAAGCAGCAGAGCCTGGGGTTGTCCTGGCACCAGGCATGAGGGGGGAGTGTGCCGGCCTCTAAAGGAATCGGCAAAGCTTCCCTCTCATTTGAACAGTAGTTCACCACACAGGCCACATGGGCAGAAACACACAGATTGGCACCGAGAATGGGATTGTCAGTCGGCTGCTAGAGCTGGGTCACAAAGCAGGATGGTGGACGAGCTGTGACCACCACAGAGCACGGGGCACACACATGTAAATATGCACAGGCCCTGTTCTGACTCCGGTATGCTGTCTGCTTTTTTATTTTTAGGTTTATCACAGGAGAGCGAGCAAGTTCAGTCATCAAAAGATCAATGACAAGTATGAGGTGGCCAGGAATTATCCCTGTTTTACAGATGAGGAAATGAGGCCCTGGGACATTTAGTGGCTTGCTCAGGATTACGTACAGGTAGTGGGTGTCAGACCTGAAACTGGAACCCTTCTGCTCCTGGTCCGGTGTTTTCCTCTGTGGTGGGTGGCACCCGTAGCTCAGTGGCTAGAATGCCAGCCACATATGGCCAGTGGGTTTAAACCCTGCCCAGGCCAGCTAAACAACAATGACAACTGCAACAACAACAAAAAATAGCCGGGTGTTGTGGCAGGCGCTTGTAGTCCCAACTACTTGGGAGGCTAAGGCAAGAGAATCGCTCAAGCCCAAGAGTTTGAGGTTGCTGTGAGCTGCAACGCCACAGCACTCTTAAAAAAAGTATATGTGAAGCTCTCCTGGGAGGTGAAGATGTACCCTGCCTTGGACAAAACAGGCTTTTAAAACCCAGGAATTAACTGCCAATAAGCCAACTGCCTAACACTTTGCTATTCCTTTAATTGATAAGATACTGTTCAAGAAATGACTGTTGAAATTGGAAAAAAAAAAAAAAAAAGCCCTGGAATTTACAGCCCCTGTTCAGCATGCCCTGGGCTTCCCAGAAGGGGCACCAGCTTCTGGCTTCAGTGCCTGCCTCAGCCACCCAGGCTTGTGACCTGAGACCTTTTCCCAGGCACAAGGTTTCTGTGGACCTGGAAATGGGGGGAGGGGGCGCTTTGCAAGGCACTTGGCACCATGTTGATTCCTACCTTTGTGATTCATGCCTGGGTCTTGATACCTCAAGCGTTTCTTGTTCTAAAGTACTTGTGTGCAAGAAGACTCTGGGTGTGGGGGAGAGGGAGAAAGACATGTTGACACCCTGACTGTGGTTGGCTGTGTTCATTTGTAAACTTCTCAGGTAAGACCCTTGGCCCACAGACTGCACTTTCCACACAGGCTCCTGATGCTTTGGGGTGCTACAGCCCTGCCAGCCTAGACCTCACAGCAAAACTGACCCAGGCTGCTGTGCTCCTGGCAGACCTTCTCTGTCTCCGGAAAGGAGAGCGCTTACCACGTGGCTCTTTAGAAAAGGCTCTTGGTATCTAAGAGATCACATTGCATTGCTTCAAGGTGCTTTGAGAGAAAACAAGAAAGGAAAACGTCCCTTGTCTTTAGAAGGATAGGAACTGTATTGTCCTTTGGTGCTGGGTGGATGGTGAGCTAGGAGCCACCCCCATGCTGTGGGTTTGAAGGGGGCAGGGTTTGGGGCATCAGTAGCAGGAACCGTATGTCCTCTCCTGAGCTGCTCTGGTAACTGAGGATGCGCCAGTGGGCCTGGATCCACCCTTGGAACTGCCTGTGGCCGGGAAGGGAGGACACAGGGCCCACGGTCCAGCACCACACTGACAAGTCTAGTCAGTCAGCGGACCCTACACTGTGCAGCAGCCATGGGTGTAGGAGTGAGTGGCAGATGGGGGTAAAGGTGTGCAGTGGGGGGATAGACTGGCCTCACTGTCCTCCGGGGCCAGTGCAGAGTTCTAGAATAATAGTATAAGTCCTAGCCTTTCTACTGGAGGGTTTTTGTTTTTGTTTTGAGACTGAGTCTCAAGCTCTCACCCTGGGTAGAGTGCAGTGGCGTCACAGCTCACAGCAACCTCAAACTCTTGGGCTTAAGCAATACTCTTGCCTCAACCTCCCAAGTAGTTGGGACTACAGGTGCCTGCCACAACACCCAGCTATTTTTTGTTGTTGTTGCAGTTGTCATTGTTGTTTTAGCTGGCCCGGGCCAGGTTCAACCTGTCAGCCTCAGTGTATGTGGCTGACACCCTACCCACTGAGCTACAAGCGCTGCTTAACCTGAGGATTTGTGGATGAATCTATGGCTTAGATGCATTGACTCTCTTACCTCATTATTGGATGCAGCAGTCCAGGTATGGTACCTAGGGATGGTACTGTGGGAACGTCTTCCCAGGATGCACCAGTGTTCTGGGGTCCCCAGGTGAGGTGCCCTTGGAATGTCTCCCCAGGATGTGCCATGCTCTTTGTACTTAGATATGGTGTCCTCCAAATGTGTAATCAAGGATACATCAGCATGCCATGGTACCCAGGTGTGGCACTCCAGAAAGCCATCCCTTCTTACTGGGTGCAGAATTGACCTTTATAATGGAAACAGAGGAAAGCCTCTTTCAGTGTGTTTCACAGCAGTGTCCATTACTAGACAAGTTTGCATACAAATATTTGTTTCTGTCTCACGATGAGAAAAATGGGCCTCATGTCTTTTGAAGCTATCAAATTACTGTGCTACATCCTCTTCACTGGAGACTCCTGCTCCCTGTCCCAGCACGCAGCCCACAATAAAATGGTTTATAACCTGCGGGAGTACTTGTGTCCTTCCCCAGGGCCCCGGCTCCCCAACAATGGCGCTGTTCCCAGGAGTGTCTGGTTTCCCACCGACCATTCATCAAGCCCCACACTATTAAGCAGCAAGAACTGGTTTTGCAGAGTAAACTGATACCTCCTAGAATATCCTCGGTGAGTAAGGATGAGGTGGTTTAATAAGTTACTCTCTGAGGAGGCAGACTTGCCCTGTCCCCGCCCCACCTTCCTCCTGGCTCCTTAACACTTGGGTGCTCAAGCAGAGTGAGGGAGGGGTCTTCCCTTTCCTTGGTGTTGGGGAGGAAGGCTTGATCAAAGTTGGGCAGTTTAGTGGAAACAAAGCCAGTCATGCCTGGGGCCTCTCATAGCCCCTGAGGTTCCTGCTGACTCCCCCACCCCCAGCTGAGCACCACTAGCTGTTCTTGACACAGATTCTTTGGGAGAAGAGCCTTTCTGTGGAAGGGTTTGCTCTGCAGAGCCAGGGAGAAGCAGCTTCCCCAGCTCCAACTCTGTGGCAGATGGCAAGGAGAACCAGGCTCTGGGAGAAGGCTGGAGGCTGCAGTTTGGCAGGAAGGCTCTGGACCAACAGGTGCTGAGAACCAGCTCAGAACCTGGGGCTCTGGGGCCCTTCGTAGGATTGGGCTTCAGGAACGCTGCCAGGGAGGGAGGAGCAACTCCAGTCTTGGAAGGTTGTGGCTTCCTGGGTGATTAGCCCAGGACTTGACAGATTTTCTGGGGCCTGGGCCTCTGGTTGTTGAAGAGCACAGTCAGGTGACACCTGGGCCTTGAGTGAAGATCGAAGCAGAGGATTTTAAAAAAACAAGTGTGATTGTGTCTGTGCCTCATGTACAGGAAGGCTGTGGTCTGCCTTGAACTTTCTGTAGGAGGCCAGAGAGTCCACAGGATCTAAGCAGCATCCCTGTACCCACTTCTGGGCTGAAGTCAGGTTTTATTTCATCCCCAGCCTTGGTGGTTGTGTTTTTTTCCCCTCTTCTGTGTCCTCTCTGCCTCACCTGCTGGGTGACTTCCAGAGGACCCACCATGGATCCAGCTTGCTCCTGGGCCCGGAGGAGGAGTGAGAGATAAATGGACATTACCCCTGCCCTGATAATCAAGATACATCAGAGTAAGCTGGGCATCATGGCTCACGCCTAGCACTCTGGGAGGCTAAGGCAGGAGGATCCTTGGCTGGAGTTCTAGAATTTGAGACCAGCCTAAGCAAGAGTGAGATCTATCTCTACTAAAAACAAAAAAGAAAGAAAGGGAAGGAAAGAACGTAGCCAAGTGTTGTGGTAGGCACCTGTAATCCCAGCTACTCAGGAGGCTGAGGCAGGAGGTTGGCCTGAACCCAGGAGTTTGAGGTTGCCGTGAGCTAGGCTGATGCCATGGTACTCTAGCCTGGGCAATGGAATAAGACTGTCTCAATGAAAAAAACAAAACACATAAAAAAGATACATCAGAAGTAAGAGAAGCAGAGACTGAGCTCAAGATGAACAGCTTTGTACAACCTTAATTTGAAGAACACTTCAGAGCACAGATCAACTGGAGGATTGTGTTCCCACTTTTTGCATAATCTTCTTCATGGTACTGCAATGTGGTTAAAAACTGTCAGGCCAAAGAGTGGCAAATAGGTTTAATCTCAAGGTGATTAGTTGTGGCTGCATAGAGAAGGGAAACAGTGCTTCATCAATTAGTGATGTCTGCGCTGGAGGCAGGAGAAGGTGGACAGCAGCATTCCAGGTATGTTGTTTGCTGTCACTGTATAGATGAAAAAACTGAGCCCCAGAAAAAATTGTGACTAGTCTGTGTGTTTGGTGGAAGTCTGGGACTGGCACCTGAGGCAACTCATTCTCAACTTAGTGCTCTTCCTACTGCTTTGTCATTAAAGTGCCCATCCTAGCTGGAGAGACAAGGCCAAGTGTGAAAGGAGAAGGACAAAGTATCAGATGGGCCGTGATAACATGCAGAAAATGCACTGTGGAAGGAACCAGGAAGGAGGAGGTAGGGTGGTGGGCTTGGACCTGGGAGAGGAGTAGGCCAGGTGTTGCAGGAGACATTTCTGATGTCCCCTCCAGGGTCTCAGGGCCAGTCTGGCCACGTGGGGCAGAAAATATAAAAGCTGCCACCCTCCACTATCTTCATGTCCCAGTGTTTTCATTTAGTAGCAGGAAGAATGTGCAACTTCATGGGTGTAGAGAATGCAGAGAAGATAAAATGGTAAGCCTGAAAGATTCCCTTAAAGCCATGTGGCCAGTGGTTGGTCACACCTGCCACAGCCCCTTTAGTGACGTGTGGTGGGTCTGGTGGGTCATAATCCCCTTTAGAGGGCAAATCGGGACAGGAGACTCAGACTCCGTCCTGGAAAAACCTTATACCTTTACTTGCTACCCATTCAGATTTTCTCTGGTGTCTTCTGAGTGATGTAGGCATGACATCTCCCTTGATGGGAGTGGTAGCTCTCTGTAGGGTAAGCAGAGGATGGACCAGGACACAGTGCTGCACAGCTCTGTATGTGGCTTTTTCTTTTTTTTGCAGGAGGGGGGTATCATTTGCCACTTAAAAGAATTGCTTGAATTTTTTCTGCCAAGAATGCTACTCCGTCCTTGCAGGGATTGGTGTGCCACAGCACACTAAGGATCCTCCTGCCTTAGCCTCCCAGAGTGCTAGGCGTGCGCCACGATGCCCAGCTTACTCTGATGTATCTTGATTATCAATTTCACATTCTCGCTGATGGTTAGTCATGATAGTCAGGGAAGGCAGGAAACAATCCTACATGGGGTATAAGAGTCAGAGCCCCATCTCCTGCCACTGCGGCTCTCACCAACACGCTTCTCTATCCACAGCCAACCACCCCTCCCCCCTGTCCCCACCATCCTTTCTTTCCACTTCTAGGCTGGCCTCCAAGTACATACAGGGGCCTTCATTTTAAGAAGCACATGGGGGGGACCTTTAAAGCATGTAATTGTGGTTATGTAAGAAAACCCCAGTATTCTTCTGTGGTATAGTCTGATGGAAGAGTGGAATGACAGGATGCTGGAGTTTGCTTTAAAAGTCTTGGTTTTATAGCAGATTTGGAAAAAGATGGGTGAAGCAAATCTTGCTCATTGCTGAATTGGAGGGATGGGTATACAGGAGCTCACTGTGCTGTTGTGTGCGTTTGAGATTTTTCTTTTTACTTTTGGCAAAGTCTTGCTATGTCGCCCTTGGTAGAGGGTCATGGCATCACAGCTCACAGCAACCTCAGACTCCTGGGCTTAAGCGATTCTCTTGCCTCAGGCTCCCAAGTAGCTGAGACTACAGGTGCCCATCACAATGCCCAGCTATTTTTTGGTCGTAGTTGTCTTTGTTTGGCAGGCCCTGGTCCAGGTTCGAACCTGCCGAACCTGCCAGCCTCAGTGTATGTGGCCGGTGCCTTAGCTGCTGAGCTACAGGTGCCAAGCCCAGATTTGTAATCTTGCAAAAGAAACTGACCTAGACTATCTACCTTCATGAGGAAAATGAAGTCTTTACGTTCTGAGAAAAAAAAACAACAATGTATTTTTAAAGTACGTAGGTTTCTACTGAAAACTTTCTGGTTTGCATATAAGTTTTGGTGCTTCTCCATAAATGATTTACCTATTTAGAAATGCATGTCTGAGTCCTACAGGGGCACTTAGTCCTCATGTTTCTTCTTCCTCCTTCTCTTTTCCTCTCTGCCTCCTCCCCCTCCATCCTGCTCCTCTTCCTTCTCCTCATCCTCCTCCTTGCAAGCTGAAGTGCTTTATGTAAGGTTTTGTTTTTTTTTGCAAAGTTGCAGTGTATCCAGAATCCTGGCATCAACAGTTTTGCTAAGGTTATTTGTATTCTTGTTTAAATAGTAATGTGAGTCTTGTTTTTATTCAACAAACATGTTTTAAGCATCTATAAGACAAAACGGACGTGAGGAAAGGAATGAGGTGGAGGACCTCCGTGTCTCAGGATCCCACCTGGGTAGCTGGACAGTGAGGCCCCAGGATCGGTGCTTGTGGGATGGCATCCCATAGCACAGAGGTGCTTTCTCACAATGGGCTCGTCTAGTCCCCAGTGATTTTGTCCCGATGTCCCATGACACCTATACTTCACCCCAATCCCCTGCCTTTACTAAAATTCTCTCATCCTCTTCTCAGGGTAGACCCATTTTTCCAGTAACTAAACTTCTTGAGGGCAGAGACTGAGTTCAAGTTCTTTCATGTTGGCTTCAAGTAGACTCTCTGGAAAGGTGCGATGAACAAGGAAGTCCAGTGAGAGGCCCAGGTGCCGGGTGTGGGCGCTGGACCTGGCCATCGCTGTCGGCTACTCTGGGAGTTGCACACTCACAGCCAGCAGGAAGAGCAGGTGCTGGCGGGGCACGGAAGGAGGCAAGTCGCTTCTTCAGCTGTGCGTGCCCCCATGGCCTGCCTCATCCAGCCACCTGAATCAGGGGTAGTAAACCTCAGCACATCTGTGGGCCCAGCCTGTAGCTGTCCTGGATTCCAGATGACCTAGGCCTTGTCCTGTGCAGACTGGTCTGGGATGTCTTGTGTTTCAGCACTCGACTCTGAACTTAACCCTATGGGGTGTCCACCTTGAGTAATCCTCCAATTACAACCTCATCGTCCACCTCCCAGAGCTGCTCACTTCCCACCTCATCCCCCTACACAAAGAGCTGCCTGGAGTTTCACAGGGTTCTGAGTCAGGTTGGCTCCAGGTCAAGACCTGGCTCTTCCACACATTAGTTCATGATGCTGGTTCATAATGGGTCTGTTTGCTCCCTGTGAAGGGGACAGTCATATGAGGGGGTGGGAAGAGAGCACAGTGCTCAGGGAATGCCAGTGTTTCTCTTCTGCTGCTGGTGGGAGCACATAGGTGTCATTACTTTGGAAAAACAGTCTGGCATTAATAGCTGAAGCTCAGTGTCCACATACCTTGTGGCCCAGCTAATTTCATTCCCCAGAGAGAGTCCTGCCCGGGGACTATGGAGGACTTGGACAAGAATGTTCACAGCGCTTCCACGCACATCAACAAATCCTGGAAAAAGGCCAGATGCCCATCAGTGGGAGAAGGGATGAATACACGAAGATATGATCACACAATGGAATATTACACAGCTGTCCAAACAAATTAACTACAGCAACATGCAGTGATGTAGACGAATTCTGGCAATATCATAAATGATTAAAATCATTTATGATATTGTTAAATATCAATAGTATTAAAATCATTTAAGATTTTTTTTTTTTTTGAGACAGAGCCTCAAGCTGTCACCCTGGATAGAGTGCTGTGGCATCACAGCTCACAGCAATCTCCAAATCCTGGGCTCAAGCGAGTCTCTTGCCTCCGCCTCCCAAGTCGCTGGGACTACAGGCACCTGCCACAACGCCCAGCCACTTTTTTGGTTGCAGCCGGTCATTGTCGTTTGGTGGGCCCAGGCTAGATTCGAACCCACCAGCTCAGTTGTATGTGGCTGGCGCCTTAGCCCATTGAGCCACAGGCGCCGAGCCTATGATATTGTTAAATATTAATAGTATTAAAATCATTTATGATATTGTTAAATATCAATAGTGTTGATATTTGTGATAGTGTTAAAAATAGGATGCTCCCAAATACAGATCACCTTCAGCACTATTCCTTTTTCATACGGTTAAAAGCAACTAAAATGAATGTACTCTCTGGGAGTATTTACAGATGCAATAACGCTATACAGAAAGGAGCAAGGGAATGTGTCTTCTTCCTCAGGTTAGGGTGTCTTGGGAAGGAGGAGGCAGGGGTTGGTTGGGGCCCTCTGGTTGGCCATACGTCATTGTGAGGTCCTAGCCTTTGTTCTGGATGGTGGGTGGCAGGTACTTACTGCATTGTGAAAAGTGACTAAATGTAAGACCTGTGAGGACCGAAGGTGAGTGCTCCAACCCAAGAGCTGTGACTAATAGTTAACCTCAGTTGGTTTAGCAAAGGCCTTGATGGCCCTGCGAGTGGGATGGGGTCTACAACCCTCCCCTCCTCTCTTTGGTTTCCACCTGTCCTTCCAGCTCAGGTCTCCCACGGCTGTGGATGCCTGCTGACTGCGGTGACCTCAGGCAGCTTCTGGGTCTGATCTTCCTTAACTGCTTGTTTCCTATCTGTGTCATACAATTAGTGCCTTGATATATATGGCCTCACCCACTGATCGTTCCCACATGTGTGTGTGTCTTTCTAATGAGATGCTAATCTCCATGGGCAGAGGTCATGTTTTATCTCCTCCCATGTGGCAGATGACTGCCCAGTTCTGTGCCACTTTCCCCTTCTTCCTCAGTTAAAGAACCCCCAGCCTCCCTCCAGCTAGGCCCTGTGAAATAGAAGTTGCAGTGTGTGTGTTACTTCTGGGAAGCCCTCCTAAAAGCAGGTGGCAGTGTGCTTGCCTTCTCTCTTCCTCCTGCCTGCCGCCCACAGGGCAGGGGAGTGGCTCAAGTCCCAGCCTTCTTAGAGGAGCAACTAGATAGAGATGGTCTCTAACGGCCGCTTTGGACTGCCTGTCGTCCAGTAAACTTCAATCTTGTGTAAGTCGCCATTTTTCAGGGCTTTGTTACTCACACTTGAAGGTAATTCTTAGAGGTGTCCCATGACCCACCCTTCCTTAATTCTTAGCACTGCCGGGTGCATAGTGATTGTACCACAACTGTGTGGGTTAAACATCACCTGAACCTTGATTTGGTGTCAACTTCTCAGAATTATCTGCATTTAGCAAGACATCCAGGCGCCCAAGAACTGGTGTGGGGTCCCACACTTCACTCATCGGGGGGTGACCCAGGCCCACCACTTACCCCCTGAACTCCACCTGCTCACTGGTTCAGGGTGTTAACAACCCTGCCTGCTGACATCAGAGCTCAGCAGCATAGACTGTCAGCGACTTGGTACTGCACACCCCAGCGCTTGTCTGCGTGAACCGTCATCTCCACTGCAGGCCATGAGGTGGGAGCTTCATTACAGGGTCAGCTGGCCGCACCCCCCTAGCAGTGACATCGCCATGAAGGAATGAGCTTAGGGGCTCCCAGGACAGCCCGCCTCTGCTGATGGTGCCTCATGTGGCCTGCTGTTTTGTCCCCTGAGGGTGCTTTATCATACAGCCATTTCCCTTTTCCTTCTCTTACGAAGACCAGCGTCTTGATGGACATAGGGTGAGAGCCACTCAGTGGCGGTGAGCGTGTAGCTGTGGCTGGAGCAGTGGCCTGCCTGCCTGGAGCAGTTCTGTGAGGATGCCAGCCTGCCTTTCCTGAGGCTGCGTGGCTGAGCTGTGGCAGTCACTCTGGAATGCTAACCTCGGGGGCTTGGCAGGCAGCACTTTAGCAGTATGACTGTTGGACAGAGGTCCTTTCCTGCCTCTGGAGGCCTCAGCAAGCCACACCAGTGCTGGTGCTACCACTGTCTCACCTGTGGGCATCTGGCCCTGGTGGGAGGGCATGCCCCAGGGCACCTCCTGGCTGGGAGGTGAGCTTTGGTATAACCTACTGTTCCCTTCCCACTGCAGCTGCAGGGCCCCTCTGTAGGCTGGTGGCTCCCTGTGGGTTCATGCCTCTCACCAGCCACACTGAATTCCCAGGGTTGGAAGGCCTAGATGTCCAGCCCCAGCCTTGTTGTTACTGGCCATGTGACCCAAAGCACACCCTTACCACTGCATCTCAGTATATCTTCTGTAGGCTGGGCACAGTTTAAGCACCAGTGCCACTGAACACAAGGTGACTCACGCCACCTGGAAAGTGTTAGACCAGAGGGAGGTGTTCATTCACCCCTCCTCTTGCCCTGAAGGGGCCTCACACACAGAAGGTGCTCCGTCCCTCACTGTGCAGTGTTCAGTCTTTTCTCATCTTCTGGCTTGGCTGGAAGCGTGCACCCAGGCGGGGGTGGCACAGACTGCCATCCTGCTCAGCTTGGGCATGGGAACAGCTGGTGAGGGTGCCTTTATTCTCCTGAAGTGTGGGCTCTCGGCTGGCCCTGTGGGGAAACCCGAGCAGCTGGTCTGTCCTGTGGCCAGGTGCAGGGGCGGGGGTCTGTGTACCTTAACTTCCCTACCTCATAGAAAACCTTCTTTGATTCTGATGGCCTTCCCTCACACCCACCTCACTCGCACATCTGATGAATATTATCCTTACTTAAAGGGAAAAGAAAGAAAGGAAGACAAGATTTATTCCAGTCCTGAAACCTGAGCCTCACACAGTAGGGGGCCCATTTAGTTTAATTGAAAGGCATTGTTTCTGTCCCTGTCCTCAGGAAAACACACACACACACACACACACACACACACTCACTCTCATGCTAACCCCAGGCTTGTGAAATGATGACTGAGTCCCTGCTGTGCCAGGCCCTGGTAGCAGAGGGGCGTGAGATACCCCTGACTGCCACCCTCAGAAGCCCCCAGTCCGGGAGGGACACTGGAAGAGTAGGCTGGTTTAGCAGAGGACACTCAGTCTCCACAGTGTTAGAGCTATGAAGAGAATTTCTGGTCCTGTGCACTGTATACCATACAGTGCTACCACGCTACGCCGGCTTACGTGAGGGAATGCCATCAGGGCTCAGTTCCTGGCTCAGGTGGACGTCGCAGGTCAGTCCTGGCCCTCTCTGCCTCAGAATCCTCCTCCACACAGCACTTCAGGGAGCCCCTTCCAGCCACCTACCAGTCATTGGTGTTGTGCTCGCTTGTCCTCTCATGGAGGGCCCTGTCTGGTCCTACTGTGCTTTATTTCTCTTTTCAGCACATACCTGTGATATGTTTATTTGCCTCTTTTTATCTCTCTCACTTTCTGCAGTATCCCCTGCAGTCACAACATGTATTGGTGAAATG
The DNA here is from genome assembly GCA_963573935.1 of Arctocebus calabarensis. Classification (NCBI taxonomy): domain Eukaryota; kingdom Metazoa; phylum Chordata; class Mammalia; order Primates; family Lorisidae; genus Arctocebus; species Arctocebus calabarensis. The sequence continues at coordinate 16,851 of CAUYON010172405.1, forward strand.
GAGCGTGCACTAACAGGTGTCCAGTGGACCTGGGCTGGCGCCGCCTTTCAGAGTCAGGAGAAATGTCTAGCCTGCCCACTGCTTTATTAGGCAATCTGATTTATTACTGTTCAAAATAAAGTATTCTTTGCTCTGAAGATGGGGAAGTGGTTGAGTTGAAGGTCTGGGGCCTCTGTTCTTATCAGACCCTTGCCCCCAAGTCCCACTTAGCCAACAGCTGCTGGGGGTCTGCTGTGGGCTGTCACACACAGAGCCCTGGGGGGATTCAAAGGTGAGCCTGTTACAGACCTGCCCTGGAGACTCTGAGGTTCCCACTTCTGAGTACAGCTGCACTGTGCTGGGCCTCAGGTGCGGGAAGGTGGGGACCCTGGGGGCGCAGATGAGGAGTGATTATTGTCAGTGAAGGGGTCGAGGAAGGCTCTGGGTAGGGAAGGCGTTGGAAGTAAGCGTTGTAGGACAGAGAGGATGCAGCTGGGCCAGGGACAGGCTGGTCTGTCAGGCTCCCAACAACCCCTGTCCACCCCTCAACTTGGACAGCCCCAAAGTTGATAACATCTGTTGAGATTTTCACTTCCTGCTGAGATATTAGTCATTACAAACTTGTCTTTTCTTAACCTTTCTCCTCCCCAGCTTTCAACTGTGTCTTGAGACACCCTCCCCCAGTTTCCTGCTATAGAATAAATTCTTGGTGCATAGAGTTTCTTGCTCTCTAGAAGAAGTCTGAGCTTTGGCTGCAGACTCCTGTAACAAGAAGTGACCTGTTTGCACATTACTGTTACTTGACTGTTGGTTTTGCTCATCAGTTTCATGTAAAGCTTTTTCAGAAGGGCCAATAGGGCGTAGGGAGGCGGTGATACTGTTCTACTCACTTACCTGCTCCGGAGATTGGCAGTTCCCACCCTCTGTGCTCCTGGAGACCCTCTCTTCAGCCTTTGCCCTTCACCCAGGCACACAGATCAACCATGCCATTCTTTTTTTTTTTTTTTTTTGTGGAGACAGAGTCTTCACTTTTAGGTAGAGTGCTGTGAAGTCACAGCTCACAGCAACCTCCAGCTCCTGGGCTTAAATGATTTTCTTGCCTCAGCCTCCCGAGTAGCTGGGTCTACAGGCACCCACCACAATGCCCGGCTAACCATGCCATTCTTGCCCGTGGACCTGCCACTAGAGTTCTCAGTGCCAGAGCACCTGCGATGGTTTGGGCACATGTGTTTTTTTAGAGAAAAGACTGAGCAGATGTTCCTGCTCTGTTCTTTATCCTGAGCCCTGAGTGTTAGAGAAGTGATGGGGGTGTGGGGTGAACGTGGGGGTGTGGAGGGTTTCTATGTTCTGCTGATCTCTGGAATGGACCCCCCCCCCCAGTATGTGTGACCTGTCTTCCTTTGTGGGGTTACTATCAAGTGGCCATGGGCCTCCTGTGTTTACCCGCTGCAGAACCTCCCTAGGAAGCAGGGGTGAAGAGGTGTGGTGTTCCCTGAGCCTGTTGAAAGCAGTGCCCAGCACAACTGGAGAGTATAGAGAAGGCCTCAGGCTTGGCCACCACCTCCTGGGGCCTGATGAGGTGCCATGAGCAGTACTTGGTCATCTCTCTGTAGGTTAGGTGTGACGCCTGCCCATCTGGCCACCTCCCCGCCCTCCCCTGCCAGGGCTTGAGGCCGAGGCCCAGCAGCATTGGGCTGTGGTGGAGCTGCAGGGCCTCCAAAGCTGCTGCTGTCTAGATAACATGTAGGCGAGGCTGGGCCCTGACTACCAGAGCTGGTTCTGTACACATCTGGCTCTCAGTGGTGCTTCACTCATCCTGGGACTATGATGGGGGTGTGTTGCTCCAGCCCTTGTATTGGGGTGCATGAGGTGGGGGTGCCTCCTGCGGCTTCCTGCACCTGTATTCCCAGCACACTCCACAGCACACAGACCTACCTAGATGGTACCCACTCCTTGTCCTTTCCCGTTTCAGCTCCTGCCTGCCTCATGTTTGGAGGCTTTCTGGATTGCCTCCCAACCATTCCGATGCTGGATGACTGTCTCCCTCGCAGGCTTGGAGTTCCCCAGGGAAGGGCCTGGCCCCGCAGTGCACACCCTGAGCGCCCTCACTGGCCTTGGTGGGCTTTATTCTCTTTGTCTACCTCCATTTCCTAGATTTCAGGGCAGAGGTCATGTCTTTACATCCTCCACCTCCCAACCAGAGTGGCATCAGACACCTAGCAGGTGCCTAAGAATGTGGTGGCGTAAGTGAAAGAGTGAACAGCTGTCCTATGAGGTGCTCTCCTTGCCCTCTGGACACCTGCCCTGGGGAAGTGGACTCAGGCCTGGCTGACTCTGGCTGTGCTGCTATCCCTTGTCCTGTGGGGCTCATGCCCTGAGGTTGGGTTTGGTTGGGGAGTGGGTTGGTAGGCTGGCTGCCCGTCACCCTGCCCCCACAGGTCCCAGCCACAGTGGTCTGTCTCCTGCCTCTGGGGTGCTGAGGGTGCCCTCCATCACTCCTGCTCCAACTTGTGCCTGGGAGTGAGGGAACTGACAGCGTCACTGCCAGGCAGCCAGGCAAGGGCTGCCAGAGTGTGGTGTGGCTCCAGCCCTGTCCTGGGCAGGTACCTGTAGGCCCGGTGGTAGGGGAGACACCAGGTGGACCAGTACCGTGTTCCCCTAGCCCAGCACTTCCTGGGATGAAAAGGCCATGCCGTGCCCCCTGACTTCAGTGGGTGTGTGGGGAGAAAGAAGCCTGCCCAGGAAACTGTCTAGAGCTACCCATGCTGGAGGGTGTGGGAGGCAGTGTTGCTCCCGGTGACCTGGTGCTGTGCCTTGGTTCTGCTACCGCTAGGTGAGATTGGCCCTGGCGAGCACGGCAGGTGGTGCTCCTTTCTTATTTGTCAGTAAAAATACTGACTTCCAAGAAGCTCAAAGAAAAGAGCTTGATGACCACTGACTGCCAAGAGCAAGATCCCCCACCACCGTAAGTTGTGGTCCCTGTATCAGTCCAGACTGCTGATGCTCTCCTAACTGGGAGGAGTGGACTTGGAGGGTACAAGGGCTGAGGATTGGTCAGAGTCTTCCTCCTCCTCCCCAGACCCGTAGCTGGAGCACCTGGGGCATAGTCCTGGTGTGTAGTGGCCCCACATAGACACTGCTGAGTAAGCACCAGCTCCTTGGTGTGGCATAAAGAGCCTTAGGGCAGAGTCTCAGGAGACCTGGGCTTCTAGACCTGACTATGGTGCTGCGTCCCTATTGTTTTCTGCTCTGAGCCTCAGTTTCCCTGCTTTAAAGATAATCTGTAAGGCTCTTGTACTTTGTTTTTTTTTTTTTTTTAAGAAATAGAGTCTCACTTCATTGCCCTCAGAGTGCTGTGGCGTCACAGCTCACAGCAACCTCTAGCTCTTGGGCTTAGACGACTCTTTTGCCTCAGCCTCCCAAGTAGCTGGGACTATAGGCACCCCCCACAAAGCCCAGCTAAAGGCTGTTGTAACTTTAAAATGTGGATTCTCATTGCCTCCTTGCCATTGGCCAGGATCTGAGGATATGTGGGCCCACAGTAGGGCTGGCCCCCTCCCCCTGGCACCTATGGTTTGGAAGGCTGCTCCAAAGTTCGGCTCCCAAGCCCAGCTGTGGTGGCCAGCAGCCAGGCTTGCATTCACCTTGTAAAATGTATTCCTGAAGCTCTGTTTATGGGTAGAAGTTATTTCCCTGAGGAGATGCCCTGCTCACATTTCCAGGGCTCAGAACTGGCACTTCCTGGCAGCGATAAGACAGATCAGCCCGAAAGGGAAGGCAGAAAGCACTCTGGGGCACCCAGACCGTCATCCATTCCCTCCCTGGGTTCTTCCTGGACACGTGTGCACTTCCCTGCTTGTCAGATCTGGCAGCCCTCAGTCATGAAGATGTGCTGTGCACCTCTTGCCAGCACGTGTCTCCTTTTGTAGCCCCACCCTCCCTCTGTCTGAAGGAGCCAGAAGTCTGTCAGAGACTGTTATAGATGAGGGTGTGGCCCAGAGAGGGACTGTGACTTGCCTGAGGTCACACAGCAAGTTAAAGGCAGAGGCAGACAATAGTGGCTTTGCTCTTGTGGTGGTGTTTGAGTTTCCAGGTGTTCCTTCCCAACAGTCCTCCTGGGTCAATTCAAAGGAAATATTTGTTTTCCTTTCTATGAACAAAGAAGGGCATATGTTTGTTTCTGTGAACACAGTCAGGAGGATAGGCCATTAGGAAGTTTTCCATAGGCGGGGCTTTTGGTAGTGTGGTCACCTTGGGCGGGCCAAGTTGATGGCCTTAAGTCGTCAGGAACTCGACACCAGTGTGGCCCAATTAGGGAAGATAGTGCCCGTGGTCTTGTGCAGCTTGGAGCTGGTTTCAGGCCCTAGGGACCCCAGGATTAATTGAAATGAGGTAGAACAGATGGATTGAATCTATCAGCAGCTTTATGTGACAGCCTCTTAATATAAAAGCACTTCATGGTTCACTCATTTGCCAGGGCTCCCTGCTCCCGTCCAAGAGGGAATGTGGCAGAGTCAGGGAGCCCCCATCCAGATGGATTTATAAGCATGCGGGTCGGGCTGTGTGCAGTTGGTGAGGATAAATCCTTTCCTCTTGGCGGCTAACTTAGAAAACTGTGCTGTGGCTATAGCATCCTAGAAAATAGGGCTCTTGGTTTTGAGGCCAGGTTCCTATTGCCCTGCACTGGGGTGATACCATAGGGGATAGGAGGGCCTGGGGTAGGTGTTAGACTGTGAATGTCACCAGTTAATATTGAAGGGATAGGGTGGGCATTTGCTGTGGAAAGCACCCTGGTTGGTGCATGGGGGAGACAGTGGTACAGGGTTGTGGGATGCACCCCAGACCTGAAGTTCCTCTGCTGACCCTCACTCTGGACCCTGCCATTAAGCCCTGTTAACCACATTGTACTATGGTTCCCTCAGACTAATAATTCTCAGCCGTCTCATGAGACTGCTGGGAGGAGAAAGGGGACAGGAACCTCTTCGTGGTTGTTTCTAGTAACAAAGCATAAGGTTAGTAGGTTGCTAACGCCAAGTTGTTAGGCAGTTTTTGGTTTGGCCAATAAATTGCTGAGGTGAGTTCAGGGACATCTCTTGGCCAAACCCAGCAGAGAGGTTTTGAGATGTGTCATATGGCGAGTGTTGATTGGTGGCACGAGCATCGGCATTAAGGACGTGTGCAGAGGAGGTCTGTGGAACATTCCTTTTGACAGTTGGGGTGTCTCTGTGGGTTCCCCTTGCCTGATAGCTCACACCACGTAGTTTCTGGAAATGTTACCACTGTGAGGTTCAGACATCTCTCCAGTCCTAGAGCCCCGGAATAGACATTGGGGAACGTTATAGTTAAGGAATTTAAAATTAACTTTGTTTTGCTTCATTTGCTCATAAAACTATCACGTTTGGGATTTTGCAGTTGGAAAGCATGATATGTTCAAACCAACATTACAAGTTCAGTTTGGAATGTTTTCTAAGATTTGTAGTCAATATTCCACTTACACAAGTCTTAATGGAAAATTCTAAAACAGAGTCTAAATTCTTTCTTCAACTTTGAAATGTCTTTACCTTTGTTAACAGCTACAAGCTGTGAATCCTAAGGAATAGTAGTGTCAGATTTTGCCATGTTTGAAGGCATAGGAATTAACTCAACAGACGAAACCATCATCCTTGCGGAGGAGAAAAGCAGTTGTTTTCCAAAACTTGGTTCCTTCCTCAGTATGGAAAAAGCAGAGAAAACACCTCATCCACAAAAGAGATTTTCTGATCTGTCTCATTTTCTACCATTAGCAGCTTTTTAGCCACCTCTGAGTGGGGAGCTGATTGACAAGGCACGTTGAAGAAAGGGGCTACAGAAGGGTGCAGATACAGCATCAGGAGTGCGGGGGAGAGAAAATCACATGTGATTGCACGTATCAGGTGGCTGGGTGGAGGAGGCAGCATTTTAGCTGAGCTTGGCGGACAAGTAAAATCTGGCAGGTAGTGATTTGATGGTGGGGATCGGTGAGGAAGGGCACACCAGTGGGAAATACGGAGTGTGTATAGTTCACTTTGATGCTCAGTGTAACCAAAGGATTTCCTTGTGGCCCACGCTGGGCTGTTAGTATATTTCTTAGCTCTGTCCTTGACCTTTTAGACTCCCAAGAATTCTCCAAAGCTCAGGGCATAAGCTGCCACCTCTGGGTAGCCCTCCCAGACCTTCTTGTTCTGGGCTGTGACTGTCCATCTCATTACCTTCTAAGCCAGGCTCAGAGTTCTCAGCTTACATCATTGTACACACTATGCGTCTTGTAAATACCTGAAGATCAGACTTAAAGGTGTGCTGGGGCATCCACAAAGCCATCATCGCTTACTTTTCTGCCTTTTCAGTCCTTAAGAGTGGAGGTAGGTCAACATCAGCGTTCTTGGCAGGGGATTGTTTGTTTTGAGACAGTCTTACTATGTTGCCCTCAGTAGAGTGTTGTGTTGTCACAGCTCACAGCAACCTCAAATTCTTGGGCTTAAGCTACTCTCTTGCCTCAGCCTCCCAAGTAGCTGGGACTGCAGGTGCCCGCAACAACGCCCTGCTATTTTTTTGTTGCTGTTGTTGTTTAGCTGGCCCGGGCCAGATTTGAACCTGCCAGCCTTGGTATATGTGGCTGGCACTGTAACCACTGTGCTACGGGTGCCGAGCCATTCTATTTTTTATTGGTGGTTTTATTTTATTTTATTTTATTTTTTTGAGACAGAGCCTCAAGCTGTCACCCTGGGTAGAGTGCCGTGGCATCACAGCTCACAGCAACCTCCAACTCCTGGGCTCAAGTGATTCTCCTGCCTCCGCCTCCCAAGTAGCTGGGACTACAGGTGCCCACCACAATGCCCAGCTATTTTTTTGGTTACAGCTGACATTGTTGTTTGGCGGGCCCGGGCTGGATTTGACCTGCCAGCTCAGGTGTATGTGGCTGGCGCCTTAGCCGCTTGAGCCACAGCCATTCTTGGTGGTTTTAATTTAGCTCTATGGAAGGCCTGGACCCCCCTCAGTCACCTTGGCAACCACAAGCATCACCATCCTCTTGGATCCCCTGCAGGGTGTTTGTTTTAAACTTTTCTGGGATTTCCCTCTCACTTCTTTGCAATTGTAGCTGCCATTCAGAGCCCTTAGACGTCATTCTGTGGATCTAAATACATGGGTTTCAGCAGCATTTGTTTTTCCTTCTTGGCAAAATACTGAACAATGGGATTCAGTTTCATTTTAGGGGGAAGTAATTTTTCCCTTTTCTTCAAGAAATCATTGTCCTTCAAGCAACAATCTCAGTGTTTTGGGTGGGAACTAAAGTTAAACCCTCCCACACATGCACAACAAAAGGTATTTCCACCTGAATCTTTTCCAAGATCTCATGTTTCTTGTACCTGCAGAGAACATGACCTTTTTGTTTGGGCAGGCACAGAGGGAGGGATGTTCAACCTTTTCAGTGAGGGCCTGACTTTGCCTAGGTTGTGCATGGGCCTTTTCTGGGACCCTTGAGCCTCTGTCTTTGAGGGTCTTCTGTCTGCCCTAGCAGTCACCCCTTCCCCTAGAGCCCCCATCACTGGTCCTCCTGATACCATCTATTTTTTTCCTCAGTGAGGGGATGCTAAAGATGTGGTTTGCTTTTGTGTGGGTATTAACAATAAAAACACTAACCTACTTCATTTTCCATCTTAAAGACTTGGTGAACTGTCTCAGAGGAAAGAATAGATAATTTCTTTTTTTAAGTAGGTTCACAGCTAAAATACTTCAGATGCCTTTGACTATACATTCTCTGTGCCACAAGGGTTAAATTATTTTAATGCATATTATAGGATATTTAGAAAATGCTGGGTAAACTTGCTTTTGTCCTCATCACTCTAATAAACACTGTTCTGTCATTTTGGTACACTGTTATTTCCTTTGAGGTCTTCTTTTATAAACATACGTTTAATACTGTGCATACAGTTACGTGTCCATGTACACGTTTAAGCATTTTTGGCTGTCTTCCCAACTGGGCTGAGTGGCCATGTCTCCCGTTGCCACTCCTAGCTTAGTTTGTAGCCAGACTGTTAAAGTGCTTTTCTCCTGTCACACGTGCCTACCAGGCTTTAGTGCGTATTTTGAGGTTGGGGGCCTCAAGTCGACCATTTAATGTCCTGTGGTTAACAGTTTTCCTGCAGAATGGACAGTTTACGGGTTGTACATCCTGGTTCTCAGAGAGGAGTAAAGGCAGTCACTTTATGGGGCTTGAGCTGAGTGCCCCTGTGGCCAAACCAAGGAGGAGAACTTTGGAGAAAGCTTGGACTCAGTTTAGGGCTTCCAGGACAGTCAGTTGCCATGGGTGAGTAGATGTTAGTCTTGGATAGAGACTGGAATTAGGATGTATGCCTCCCTTCCCCCAGGGACCTGACTGTTTAATGGGTTTAATGGAGGCCACTGGACCAAGCTCAGAAAATGAGCCTCCTCTGCAAGGAAGCGCTTTTTTTTCCCCCCTCTTTTTTTCTGAGACAGTTTCACTATTTTGCCCTCGGTAGAGTGCCGTGGCATCACAGCTCATAGCAACCTCAAAACTCTTGGGCTTAAGCAATTCCCTTGCCTCAGCCTCCCAAGTAGCTGGGAAGACAGGTGGCCGCCACAACGCCTGGCTATTTTTTTGTTGCAGTTGTAATGACAACTAACTTGCTTAGCTGGCCTAGTCTGTGTTTGAACCCACCAGCCCTGGTATATGTGGCCAGAGCCCTAACCACTGAGCTATGGGCGCTGAGCCAAAAAATGGAAGCTGCTGGACCAAGCTCAGAAAATGAGTTTCCTCTGTAAGCCCTGAGGCAGGTGGGCAGGGAGGCCCCCAGGCATCTCCCTGGGTGCTTCCCAGCACAGTCCCATCCCCGCCTGCTGAGTCCAGGCCTCTGCCTGTCCCTCCAGCACTAGTGAGGTGTAAACACTCAGTAAACTCTGAACCCTGCTTAGGAGGAGTGAGGTTTGGGGGACTTTGGGGAGGGGAAACTAGTGGGAAGGCTCACTTGGTGACAGAAGGGGACCGGGGAGTGTAGTGTGATCCTTGCACCCAGGGCCTGTGTTGGGTTCCGAGAAGCAGCGAGCAGGGCTCACCAGCGGTGACAAGTGTATGGTGTGGTGGGCTCTGGGAGGCAACTGGCTTGGATGCTGCTGCTGTTTCCTGTATTTTTGGTGGCCCAGAGGTCCTACCACTCAGCAAAGCCACTCACCCTCCTGACCAGGCACTGCTGGGATCCAATATTACCCTGCCCATCATCTGTCACTGCAGAGCTTGGTCACCATGAAGCCTGGAACAGGCACCCTGGTGTCAGCTGCAGCTTCCACAACCGCTTTCTGTTTTGAGTGCTGGGTGGAGGGGGAGTTCCCTCATCAGCAACCTGCTCACGTCTCTCACAGACTAAGGGCTGGGCCTGTTGCCCTGGAGGCCCTGTCACTGCCACTGCATTTACTCCGCTTTCCTTAGGGAGGGCAGAGGGCAGAGGGACGGCCTCCATTAAACCCATTAAACTGTCAGGTCCCTGAGGGGGACATACATCCTAATTCCAGTTTCTATCCAGGACTAACATCAACTCACCCACGGCAACTGTCCTAGAAGCCATAAACTGAGTCCAAGCTTTCTCCAAGGGGCCTGGGGCCTGGTAGCCACTAGCCACATGTGGCTGTCACAGCTTGGAGACACACAGTGTGACCAAGGAAGTGAATTTTTCATTTTAATCCATTTAGATTTGAAAACCTATGCTCAATTCAGTTGTAAGAAAACTTTAAGGTATGTTTGGAACAATTTGGGAATGTAATTCTACTTTTTCAACTCCACATTTCATGAACTCTGAATGCAGATCAAATATTAAAATATTTCCGGTACAGATTTATTTAAGATGTGCTGTGATGTAATATATACACTAATTTCAAAGACTTCATATGAAAAAAGACTGTAAAATAGCTCAATTATTTTGTATCTGTTATGTATTGAAATGACTATAAATTTATATTGGTTTAATTCAAGTATATTAGGGGGTGGTGCCTTGTAGCTCAGTGTGTAGGGCGCCGACCACATGCACCGAGGCTGGCAGGTTTGAACCCAGCCCAGGTCTGCAATGACACCTGCAACAGCGACAAAAAAAAATAGCTGAACATTGTGGTGAGCACCTGAAGTCCCAGCTACTTGGGAGGCTGAGGAAAGAGAATCATTTAAGAGAGTTTGAGGTTGTCTACTGAGGGTGACGTAGTGAGACTCTAGTCTCAAAAAAAAACACTATAAAAGGCTTGATACCCAAAGCTCAGTGAGTAGGGCGCCAGCCATATACACTGAGGCTGGTGGATTCCAACCTGGCCCTAGCCTGCTGAACAACAATGACAACTGCAACCAAAAATAGCCGGGTGTTGTGGCTGATGCCTGTAGTCCCAGCTACTCTGGAGCCTGAGGCAAGAGAATTGCTTAAGTCCAAGAGTTGGAGGTTGCTGGGAGCTGTGACGCCAGGGCCCTCTACCAAGGATGACATAATGAGACTCTGTCTCAAAAATAAATAAATAAATAAAATAATTATATTAGGACATTTTTACCTGCTTTTTATTTTTTTACTTTTGTGAAGAGGCTACTAGAAAATTTGAAATTACTGTGTCTCAATTTTATATATTACTGGACACCCATAGCAAATGTGGTGGATGGCCCTTTAGGGGGACCAGTTTATGGTTTCTTAGAAGCAGCTTGGCCATAGGATTAGGTTTTAGGAGACCCATGGTGTTTTGAAAGGAATAACTAAAAAAGAAAAATTGTTCATAAAACTTTTTTTGTTTTCGAGACAAAGTCTCACTCGGTAGCCCAGCTGGAGTGCAATGGCTCGATCATAGCTCACTGTAGTCACAACTCCTGGGTACAGAGATCCTCCCACCTCAACTTGCCAGGTAACTAGGACCATGGGCACACACCACCATGCACAGCTAATTTTTAAACTTTTTTTTTGTTTGTTTTGTAGAAACATGGTTTCTATATGGTTTAGGGGGTTTTTTGTGTTGCCCAGAATGGTATCAAACTACTGGCTTCAAGCACCTAAGCCTTCTCAAGTTATGGGATGATAGGCATGAGCCACTGTGCCTGGCCAACATTATTTGTTTGTTTGTGTCACCCTCGGTAGAGTGCCATGGCATTACAGCTCACAGCATCCTCAAACTTCTGGGCTCAAATGATTCTCTTGCCTCAGCCTTCCCAGCAGTTGGGACACCAGGCACCCGCCACAATGCCCAGCTATTTTTAGGTTGCAGTTTTTGTTGTTTAGCTGGCCTGGGCCGGGCTCGAACCTGCCAGCCTCGGTGCATGTGGCCGGTGCCATAACCACTGTGTTTTGGGTGCCAAGCTGCAACATTATTTATTAATTGCACCAGTGACTTGTTTCCTGTGGGAAAATTAGTAAGTACTGATTAGACCAATGTAAATATCCCATTTTGGAAGAATGTGTAAGCTTTCTGGCAATATTTTTGAGCAATATTTTTGTTCAGATTAGCATTAGCATAAAAATAGCACTTTGCAGTTTTGCAGTGACCTTCAGAATATTTCAAAAGCAAAACTAGATGATTTCCATACTGTATCTCATTTATAAACATGTGCATCCTGGTAATAGGGCGGAGTGGAGTGGTCTAGAAATTCAGACAATGGCAGGACTCCTGCCAGGCATTCAAAAGGGAGTGATGACTTAGCTCCTTCCCAAGTTGGTCTGAGCATTGGAGTCTGGTGTTGAGGCAGGGGAGGGAGTCGCTTGTCAGGACAGACCAGCGGTGTTGGGGACCTCCTTTTAAACTGAGTGAGTTAGCTGGCAAGTGGATTCCACTGATTTTACTTGTGGGGTGCATTTTGCTTGGGAGCAGGGTTTAGTTGGGGTTATGAGGTACCGAGGAATCCTTTGGTGAGCTCATGCCCGTTGAGAAACAGTTTTCTCATGTTGATTTTTTCCAAGCCCTTTAAAGGAGGGCTGAGGCTGTTATACACTCACACTTTTGTTAAGCACTGGCAGGTATTGAACAACTGAGACACGTCTGAGAAAACATGAGCTGTGTGTGACGTGGCACCCTGTGACCCTGGATGATGGAGAAAGATGATCTTCCGCGTTGAACAGAGGAGAGCTGATGTGTTCGGGAGTGGGGTACTACACCTCATAGTTTAGCATCCCTTCCCCCAATTTGTGGTGTGGACTGGAGCTGTAGAAAGGAGAGAAGATAAAATCATATTCTTTGCAGGTTTTGACCTCTCCCAGCAGGCTTGCCGAGGCCCCTCTTCTATCCTTATGATTCAGAACTGGTTCTGGGATGCTCACCCAGGCCATGTGTGATTAGCTTGTTGTATCATTATCCCCCCTTTCTTCGTGAATGCTAGCTGGCAGTGTTCTGGCACAGAGAAGCCACATGTTATACAATTGAGTGACTCCCTGAAACACGTTGTGTCTCAACGGAAATGCATCTACAAAGGTCTAAGAGAACCATTCTTGGTGAAGATTCCAGTAGTGATCACTATTAGGATAGTGATGGAACCCATCTCCTTTTTTGTCATCTGCAAAATTGGATTTTTTTATCTTCTTGCTTGAGAACACATTTGGATAGGGAAGAATAACCTCCCTTGAGAACGGCTCTGGGAGATGTCCATGGCCGGGTCTGTGAGCCGGCACGCTCCGAGGAGGGCTTGTAGAAGGCGTGACGAGAGAGCTTGACTGGCGGCTGGTGCCTGGGCCTTCTCTCGAAGTCCCTTGGTGTGAGAGGGCCAGAAGGCAGCTGGTTGCCTGCGCTGTGCTCTGTGCAGGCCAGCTCGGATTTATCCCTCTCCCAGGAAGTCGTTGCTGTACTGAGAGAAGCCTCCTCATTTCTAATTTGTACCACAGTCCTGCTTCACACTTGGATATCACATCATCAGGTTATAGTGGCTCAATAACATCTAATAATCTTTATTCCCTATTCTTTTTTAATTGTACAAGCCAGCCGAAAAAAGTAGTAGAGGGTATTTTTTTAAAAAGAAACTCACATAATCCTATCATAGCATGTCATATATCTTTTTTTTTTTTTTTCAGTTTTTGGCCGGGGCTGGGTTTGAACCCGTCACATCCGGCATATGGGGTCAGCGCCCTAGTCCTTTGAGCCACAGGCACCACCCATACCTTTTTTATTCCAGGTCTCTCTACCTATGTAGAGACATAGTTTTTACTTGAAAATGATTAAGGCAGAAGTATAATTAGGTGTTAACTTTTCACATATGTTTATATCTTAAATATTCCTTCCTATTATATAGAATCTTCCTAGTTACTGATTTAATGGCTACACATGTATCCAGGGACTTGATTAATTGGTTTACTTAATCACTCTTTTTTCCGATCTTAATGGTATCTTTCCCCCTTTGTTTCTATAGGAAGTTCTCCAGCAGCTGATTGTAATGAATTTGCCCAATGTTTTGATGATTGGCAGAGACCCGCTATCTGGTGAGTGAAAACGGCCCCACCCCCATGCCTGGGCAGTGCCACTGGCTTTGGGCAGCTGTCAGCCACAGAATGCTGACTGCCAGCTTGCAGCCAGCACAGTGCAAACACGTGATCCTTTTGGTAAGATTTTAAAGAGTAGGCTCATTACCCTGAGGCATTAAGCCAAAAGCACATTTCTTCCTTAAGAACAAATCCTTCCTGCCACTCAGATGTATGTGTAGAGACAAATGAGCCCTCAGCTTGGTTCCTTCTAAGATGACAGGTCAGGGTTCAAGTGCCTCAGTGTGCGGTAGGCTCTCACCTAAAACTGCTCAGTAAACGTGGAATCAGGTGACAAGAAAGTAAGAATCTTTAGGGAACTAGCATCTGTCTTCACTGAGATCCCACAAGGCTTTATTCATGTCCCATGACAGAGCTCCCCGGGGTGTGCTGTCATTCATGTCTCCTGGTTGGACTTGAACGCCTAGCATGCACGGATTCTAACTCCTCCTGGTTTCGGATGCTTAGTGTGAGTTTGAGAGGCTGAATGAAATGTCCTCCTGGCATCTTCCAGAGAGTCGGAGTTCAGTTCTTACCATCAGATAACTCCCTGGGTGCATTAAACAGAGTGGTGGGTCATCTCCCTTCTTACGTGTGCACGTTTACCTGCGCCCATGGCCTGTGGACGTAAGCTCACGGGCTCAGGGACAAACTCGCTGGCTAGGACTTCCCTTGTTCTGGTGGAGAACTCATCATTTTAGAACCCTAGGTCTAGGACCATCTGGAGCAGGCGAGGGGTCAAGGAAGGCAGGAAAACTCTCACCTCTAGGATGGGAACAGACTGGGGGACCCACAGGTTGGTGACTTCCACAGAAGGGACTCAGGCTTCCCTCATGGCATCTCCTCGCCCCAGTTTCACTGCGTATGGCTGTCCTTTCTCCAGTCTGGATGACAGTAGCTAAAGTTGCCTTGAGACTGGAGGGAGACACCGTGGGACCGGCCGTGGACATCACTCACAGTCTGTTCTGTTTTAGTGTCACAGCCCTAACAGAGTTGGCAGCAGCTTCCTTGTGCAGAGGTGGGGGAGGGGAGCTCTTTCTGGGCTCCAGCTGCCTGATGTGTTCACCTTTTCTCTGCTGAGCCAAAAGGAAGATATTTTCTTGACCTGTTGTTGGTTTTCAGTGATTTGGCCCATTAATACTCACTGCCTTGGGTGGTGGCTCTGCAGAGTCCCCCCAGGTGAGCCTTTGGTTTTGCTCACCCCCCAGCTCTGCTTTGGGCTGTGCGTGTTCTGGCTTTATTTCACAGCTCCCCCAGAGAAGTTGTGAAGGATGCCAAATGAGGCCTGTCCCGGCCACAGTCCAGGCAGGGACAGCTGGGACTGTCGGGGTTTGTTTCTTTGTGCGGAACTGGGCCACCTTTCTGATTTATTGGGGGCTGGTGTTAATGGGGGAAGTTAGAGCAGTGCCTGGAGAGTTTGGTGGCTCATGCTCAGGCCTGCTGCTCTGTCTGCTCAGGAGCTAGTAGAGTAGCAGGAGAGAAGGACACTGGCTCTTTGAGCCTGGCGAGCCCACCGTGAGCTAGGCATTGCGCACGTGTTAAAAATGGAAGCAAAAGCTTCTGACATGTGGCTCCGCCGTCCTCATTTACAGATGAGAGAACTGAGGCGCAGAGAGTTTAGGTAACATGCCCTCGGTCACTCTGCCCATAAGCCGAGGGGCTGATTGGAAGCCTCAGCTCCATCCGCATGTTAGGCTGAACTGTGAGTGTCGCGGCATTCAGACTTTTTGGACCTACACAAATAGTAGCATACGAGGTCCAACCTCACATTAAGCACGTTCTTCTCTTCCTCACCCCCACCTCCAGCTACCATGTCACCTGCGTAATTTGCTCACCTTCCTGCCCCCCCCCTTCCCATCCCACCTCCAATGATGTCTGGAAGCCTGCCCTCTCTGCCCTCCACCATCGGGTGTCTTGTCACACCAGAAGCAGACAAGTTGTCCACAGGCAGCGAACATAGGTCTCCACCTTGGGCCCTGCACCAAACAGAAATATGTGTTGAGATGTGGATGGTGATTTTTTTAAAAAACATATTTATTGAAGTATAAATTTACATAGCATAAAATTCATCCATTTTAAGTATATAATGTAGAGATTTGTTTTCATGTATGTATTGGGTTGTGCAACCCTCATTGCCCTCTACTTTTCAGCACTTTATGGGGAAGCTGATTTTTTTTTTTTTAGAGACAGTGTCTGACTTTGTCGCCCTCGGTAGAGTGCTATGGCATCACAGCTCACAGCAACCTCCAACTCCTGGGCTTTGGCAATTCTCTTGCCTCAGCCTCCCAAGTAGCTAGGACTATAGGTGCCTGCCACAACGCCCGGCTATTTTTTGTTGCAGTTTGGCTGGGGTCAGGTTCAAACCCGCCACCTTCGGCATATGAGGCCAGTGCCCTCCTCACTGAGCCACAGGCACCAGCTGGGAAACTGATTTTAAACTATTGACAGGTGGATTAAACGTCCTGGGATCCAGCATAGTATATAATCAATACACATTGATTAAAGAAGTTCTGGTCCCACCTCTGAAGGAGAAGTTGGAGAGATGAGACGTGAACTTTGGGAAAGTTGAGGATGAGAATAACACCTGTTGCAGCGAACCCAGAAGGCCCCCGGGCAGGGCTGATTGATGTGCCAGACAGTGGCCTTGGCCTGCTGCACATGGAAGGTGGAACGTTAGGCGAAGGATATGAGCCTAGTGGATGGATGAGTAGGTTTGACGGAGGTCCCCAGGGCCTCCAAGAGCAGAGAAGGTTGGCAGGGGACATCCCCCAGCAGAAAGATGCAGACACAAATAGAGACATATTTATGAAATAGTCTTTTCAGTTTTGAATTTTAAAAAATAGATGTGTGAAGCTTTTTGTGTTTCTTTTTAAACAAAGTTGGTTTCTTTTTTATTTGTGTGGTTGCCTAGGGTGGGAGGGGGTGTGTTCTTAACTAAATCTGTCACACTCGAGTATGAGGGGCATACTTATGCTCTTTTTGGTGGATGCTGATGACATATAAAATATTATTTATACCATTTTACAGTTTGGGGTCATTTTTCTGTTTTTGGCAAATATACCACAATGGAACCAGGTTGCAGATTTCAAATCCCAACAGAGCATCTAGTTCCTCCCCTTCCCTACCACACAATGACACTAAAAGATCCTTAAAGGCCAAGCATTTGTCCCCTTTTCTGTGGCCCCCAAAAGAGAGATGTTATAATTTGTGCTACTAGTAGATTTTTCTGAGTATCTAACTTATCTCCTGCACTCTTCAGACAGAAGCATGTTCTCTCTTCCTACCCTGGGTGGAATTCAAGGTCAGTGCAGTGGACATGAGATGCATTTCATATGCAGTATTTTTTGGGTTTTTTTTTGTTTTGAGACAGAGACTCAAACTGTCGCTCTGGGTAGAGTGTCACAGCTCACAGCAACCTTCAACTCCTGGGCTCAAGTGATTGTCCTGGCTAAGCCTCCCATGTAGCTGGGACTACAGGCACCCACCACAACGCTGGGCTATTTTTTGGTCGTAGTTGTCATTGTTGTTTGGCAGGCCTGGGCTGAATTCGAACCCGCCAGCTCAGTGGCTGGTGCCTTAGCCACTTGAGCTACAGGCACTGAGCCAGTATTTTTTTAAATACGATGGTTGAAAGGGGTATATACTGGGGGATGCCAAAAAATGTGTACACATTTTGGAAGTAAAATCAATCGTTCCCTAAAAGTGTATGAATTGCAGGTAAAATGGATGTGCATGTCTGGGTACACTTGCCCAATAACAGTACCTTCAATTCAACTTTGAAAAGTAACACACAGATAACGTCTATTAAAATATCTGTACTTTTTTTGGCATCCTCTGTATACTATAAATTGGTTTTGAAATGTCTTTGGTGTCTGCCCCTCCTGGCCAGGCCTCATTCTCTTACCCTGTGTCTTGGACCATCCCAGGGCTCCCACTCTGATGATAACTGTGGTTTTTGCTACTGTCTCTCATCTGTACCCATATCCCTGGGAAGGATCCGACTGGTGCCTTATCACTATGGACCCTACTCCTCGGAGCACAGCCTGGGCCCCAGCAGGACCCAGTTTGAGTCCCTCCCTCACTTCTCTGTGATAGCACTTAGCAGAAAAGGCTCCCACCCCTCCCCACCCCCCCTGTATCTGAGCAGTGTGCAGCCTTCTCAGGGCTAAGTGTTGTGAGGTCCTTTGTTTTGTTCCTCATTGGCCAGATCTTAGCCTGGGCTCTACCTTCAGCACAACCCCAGAGACTGAGCTCTCTTCTCCTCCGCGTGGGATCCAGCCATTACAGCCCCTTCTGACTGCTCACCAGGGCAGCTTCCTCACTTCTGCCCCCTGCTGTCTGCTCCCAGTAAGCCAGCCCTAGGGCCTTCTCTAAAGTCAGTGGATGGTGGGTGTCACTTAGTGGCCCCCTGCCTGCCCTAGGGCCTGTATGCAGGCCCTCTCAGGATGCCCCCTTACTTCCCCCTCCCACAGCAAGCTTTATCTCCCCCCTTCCTGTTTTCCAAGGCTTTTATCACCTGCAAATATGTTCTATAATTGACTTATTTTTTCCTGTCTATGGCCTTTTTTACTCCCCACTCCTAGGGCGCACTTTCTCTTGAGGACAGGAATTTGGGGGGTGGTTTGCTGTTGTTGCCCGTGTACTCTGAGTGCCTACATCAGTGACTGGGCCTCTACCTGTGCTCAGGAAACAGCAGCAGACCTTTACCTCTTCCTCTCTCCTCTCCTGCCTTGCTACTCTCTCAAGCTGGGGCTTCTGACAGGTGTTAGCCACATGCTCTTGTGCAGACCTCCAGTCTGCAGTGGTTAGGGGTCAAATGAGATTTAGTCCCTGTCCAGCACCGGAGATGATCCCCTGAACACTGCTTTTGCCTCACCATTTTGCTGGTTGCACATCCGTTAAATGTATTTCTGCAATTTATGGGAAGCCCATGAAAACCAAGAGCTCACATCTGCTCTGACTGTAGGATGAGCAAGGGTGTTGGACAGAGCTAGGCCAGCCCCAGGTCCCTCCAGCTCTGGCTTTTCGGCAGCCAGGCCTGTCACTGTGCCGCACACGAATAAAGACTAGATTTGTCAGACAGGAAGTCAGGGTGTTAGCAAATTAATTTTTGTGATGAATCATAGGACAGTCTCGCTGGAAGAGAGCATTATTTTTTCTTCCAAGATCTATATCTGAGTGCAATAGTGGTTTCCAGGTTTATAAATTGCTCATTCCACCTAAGCTGTTAAGAAGGGGAGGGAACAAGCCCAAGTATATGCAGAAACACCGCAGTGGAGGTGGAGGGAGCTTATTCAGAGACAAACAGCACCGAGATCCTTATGTAAAAGATGTATTTAACACCATAAACTGTGCAGACACTTGGTGGGCAGTTAGCCACTTCTCTTAAGCTGGAGGACTAGCTTCTGTCATTTCTCTGCCCTGATGTCTTTCACATTCTAAATGCCAAGCAAGATTTCTTAGAGCCCATGGTGCTGTGACCCCATATGCACACACTCCACCTGCCTGTGAATGTAGCCTGATCCTTTGAGAATAGCCTTGGCAGTTTCACTAATTGTTCTTCAGTGGTCTGGCCCTTAGTCCTAAGTTTTCTCCTTCTCGTGGTAGTTACAGAGGGGCTTCCAAAAGCAGAGAAAGCACTTTGAGGAATCACAGTTCTGTGCACACAAAATGCTATGGATGACCTTCCTTCTCAGTGAAATGCAGGACACTGCTACATCTGCTGTTCTGGCTGAGGATACCAGAAGGCCCGATTTCTGACCTCCCTAAATAGCATAGAAGACTGGAATGCTCTTGCATCCTTCCCTTGCTGGCCACCCCTCGGCCAGAGGCTCATGGAAGGAGCTCAGCCTGGCCTCTGCTCCAGCTCTCCTTGTGCAAATGCCCACCATGCTGATGGGATACCTCTGCTCCGGGAGTCCTCAGGCTGCAATGGAGCAGGGAAGACAGAAAGACAGAGTCCACAAGGACAATGGCTGTTCCAGGATGGAAGGTGGCAAGAGTGTGCTTCACGCACAGTGTACAGGGGCTCATGAGTGCCTGGGCAAGTCAGGAAAGCTTCCTGGAGGAGGCAGTATCTGGGCCTGGCCTCGGAGAACTCTTACCAGAGAAGGTGAAGGAAGGTGGCCTGGGGGAACAAGCTCAGGAGTCGAAATGTGCCTATAGTCCCAAGAGTAGCAGCAAGCTAGAGGTGGGGGTGGATAGGGAGGAAGTTTCCTGTGATGGCTCAAGTTCAGGTTTCAAAAGCAGGGGGGAAACAGAATTCTTGAAACTCCTTGGAATTTAATATTTAACCTTCTCAGTATTTACTTTCTCTCCTGCCAAGGGCATCCTTGGAGTGTGTTTTGGATCCCTTAGAGACCTTCCCTCTTGCACCGCGTGCTGCACAGCTCTGCCTTTGGGTGGTCACTAAGAACTGTGAGGCAGCTTGCTGACCACTCTAGCCACTGGGGCTTGTGGGGAGCATCCCTTTGCTGCTGAGGTCATGTTTTCACAGGTCAGAAGGGCCATTTTCCCAGCCTGCCTGTCCCCCCACCCCCACCCTGTTTGCTGGGTGACTTGGGAGGCCCAGGGTCTCCCATTCAGACCTAATGGGCCATTCTGTGTTCTCTTCCCCAGGCTTTTCTTGTTATTTTTATTTCATTTCTTCTGGCCCTAATTCTCTAACCCTGCTTTTATATATGTAGTATATACTTTTTTAAATTAACTTTATATTTGTAAAAACCGTGAGGCCTTTGAATGAAAGGGAAGAAACAAGTACGTCTTTTTTTTCTTTAAAAACTCATCTTGCAGGCATATTTTGATCTAATATTTCCTGTTTGCTCTTGAGAGAGCAGGTTCAGAAAAGTAACTAAACACTATTTCAAATGACAGCTTCCGGCCTACCTCCTTCACTCTCTGCTGCTTGTTGGATTCAGAAATGAGATCTTCAGCCCATCTGCAGTGCAGGGGGTTGCGGGGCACTGAGCTAAAAGCTAGGGCTTTGCTTTCCTAGGAACGTGCAGAGCTTGGCTAACACCAAGTCCCGGCAAGCGTCTTAGCACGGCTGCCAGCCGGCCCCTGGGCAGCCCATGGGATCTGCCTGGATACCAGACTTTGTTTAGTAAACTTCTTAGCAATGGTCTGGGCTCAGACCAACACTCTGCTGGCTGTGATAGCCACACCATGGCTTCCAACAGGACTGCTCTCTGCGGCCGTGGCCATCTGAGGAGAAGAGAAGTGATGTTGATTGTCCAAGGTCTTTGTGTTTGGAGTTTTCCTCTTGGGGTTGCTGGGGGGCCCTTTCTTAGATGTCTCCTGCCTGCCCTACCCCTTGCCTCCTCCGAGGACAAACTGGGTCTCTAGCTGAAGTCTCGTTGATTCTACTTTTCTGGTCTTCTTCAGTTGTTTGGTACTCAGAAATGAATAAGCTCTCAACTTCTGCAGCCTCTGCAGGCAGGTGGGGTAGGAGTGATTTTGGGAATGATAGTGCTCCGAGGGGCTCAGTGGAGTTGTTTTAAATTGTTCTGCATGACCTGGGGACAGCTGTCTGCCATCAAGTGTGATGGTACTAGGGGGTCTGTGAAGGTGGGATCAACGTTGCAGGCGATAGAAAGACACTGGGAAGTGGCAAACCCTGGTCAAGGTGCCCTTAGGAGACCCCTGCACACTTCACACAGATGTGGCTTGGTATTTGCCAGAATCCGTGGTTGATAAATTAAATGTTTGTTGAATGACTAAATGAGCAAATGGGGGAAATGCCTACTTATGTTAATGTCTTGTAGGGGGGTTCCACCCATGGTAACATACGAATTTCACAGCAGTTGCTTCCCAGGTGTGAGCCAGTGTATAGAACCATCTGCCTTCTACTCTGGGTAGGAACATGTAGAATGGAGGGTCACCATGGTCACAGCCTCGAGGAACTCTCCATCTGTAGTATTCCTGGTCAATGTCTGTGGACGGTGACCTTACCTATTAAAATAATAATGAATAGCTGCTCTTGTTGTAAGGAGCTCCCCCCGGAAGGCCCCCAGAGCTGTGACCACATGGGTGAGTCTTAGATGCCCTTGCACATTGACTGGGGAAACTGGAACACGTTCAGTGTATTATTCTTCAGATCAGCAGGACAGCCTTGTGATTAGCTTCGTGAATTGATTCGTTATTAAATAGAAAACCAGAGAAAGCACGATTAGTGATTCACTTTAGCTTATAAGTCAAAAGAGAGGAGAGTGTAGAATTATTATTTTTTGGAGACAGGGTCTTACTCTGTTGCCCTGGCTAGAGTGCATAATGTTGTCACAGGTCGCTGCAGCCTTGGCTCAAGTGATCCTCCTGCCTCAGCCTTCTGAGTAGCTGGGACTATAGGCCTGGCTAATTTTTCTATTTTTTTTTTTTTTTAGAGATAGGGTCTCACTTTTGTTTAGGCTGTTCTTAAACTCCTGACCCAAGCAGTCTTCCCACTTTGACCTCCCTAAGTGCTAGGATTGCAGGCATGAGCCATCTGCCTGGCCCAGAATGTAGAATTATATATATTTTCTAACGAGAGAGGCAACTCAAGCTGATCTCTTGTTGTTCTGCTTGGGCACTTGATGCTAACAGTTGCCATCATCACTCAGTCATTCAGTAAACATTAGTTAAATACCTGAACAGGGTTACAGGGATCAGAAGCCAAACCACACAGATCCCTACTTTAGAAGGAATGTAAATAAGCTATGACAGTCTGCGGGACAGGGTGGTGTGGAATTAGGAGATGGTAGGTGATGGTGGACCTGGGACCAGATCTTAGTTCTCTGACAGCCTCCCAAGTTTTGTTATTCTTCTTGTTTGTAGAATGGAGTTAATAAAGCTGCTCATTTGGGATTGCTCTGGGGGTTAAATCAAATGATAGCACATAAAGTACAGTAAGCATGGGGATTCTGGAGGTGGGAAGGGCACTACCGAATTGGATCAGACCTTCCAGGTTGCGAGACCTCAGCCTGGCTGCTGATTTGCAGGTGCTAGACCTCTATTTTTGTGGGGAGCTAAGTTAGCAAGCTAGAGAAATAGGTTTCACTGTTTTTCTCTGACCTCCATGTATGTGGAGAAATCACTGTGGCTTTGACCTCAGCAAGGCAGAGGTGTGCAGAATGGGGCAGGAGGGTCTCTCTATTGAAAGGGGATGCTTGCCTGCCTTCACCTAAGTCCCCTACTTGATACCTCAGTAGTCATTTATGAGTGACAGCATTTATTTTCTGCATCCATAAAATGTGTTTGGAATAGTAACATGGCTACGTCTTAACCAAAGAGTACAGTTAAAGTGGACCCTCGAGATTATATACAGGTCTTAAAATGAAAATAGGTTTGTTGCATATGCTAACTTCCTTTGACTGGTATTCAGTAGAGTGCTGAGTTGAGAAGGATTAGGATAGGAGTCCAATGCAAACTAAGTAAGAAGGAGCTATGATTGACTGTGTCTACCATGGACTCAAGATTAGAAAGTCTGGGAATTTTCCAGCTTCCACAATTATTAGAGGATACATGTTTTATCCAACTACATTTCTATCCCCACGTCCACCCTTGTGACGTGTGTGATATCCTTTCTGTTTTGGAAGCTGACTGCTATTAACATCTATGGTTTTAAATAAAGCTCAGATCAGCATATCTGCATTCTCTTTCTGTTCAGAAAGGCTAAGATGAGGTTGTTTCTTTATGCCAAGACTCCAGGAAACAGCAGTAAAGTAGGTAAATAAGGTTTTTTTTAGACTCAGCCGTTGGCCCAGGCTGTCATGGGATCCCCCTGGGGTTCCCCTCCATACAACAGAGTGTTAGCTGTGGGTGTGTTTGGGGGGGGGCAGCTAGTGTTTCTTTAGCACCACCCCAGAGGTTGCTTGTGACTCACTTGGTACAGAAATCCTCATTGTTTCATAACCCGCCCCCGTTTCTCACTCTGGACACCATCTCGAGGAAGCTTAACCACAAAGCCTCTATAACCACTGGGCTCTCTCACCTCTAGGCCTTTGCACATGCTATTCCCTGTGCCTGCAGTGCCCTCACTTGCCTGTAAGTCTAAGTCTGTCTCCACCTCACTGTGGGGGCGCAGCTCAGAAGTCATTCCCTTTAGAAACCTTGCCTGCTCCTTGCCGCAAGTTAGAAGTCCCTTTTCCAGGTTCCCATAGTATTTATCACATTTGAAATCACTGCTTTCTCAGCTCGGAGCACTGTACTGACGCCCAGCACCTAGTAGGTGCTTGGCAAGGAGTTGTCTGTGGGTTTGTTGCTTCTCGGGCTGCTTGGCTGTGTTGCTGAACCAGTCTCGCTGGCAGGGGCCTAGGAGAGAGTCTTCTGGTATGTTTTGAAACTATTCAAAACCCACAATCTGGTAGATTTATGAAAATAGCAGCCCTTACTACTGAAATCCTGAAAGAAATTGGGCATCAGCTTCTCATGAGAAATGAAGGAACTTCTGCTGTGCCCTCCCACCCCACTTTTTTTAGCTTTTGTAGAAATCTGTAGGGTGGAAATCACAGGATGCATTTGTTAGAAGCAAATGTTTTTATTCCCTTAGCAGGGTAAGAATGAGCACAGCTCTACTTCATTGGAAGGAGGGCAGATGTGAATCTCTTAGTAACCTTTTCATCACTGAGAGTTTATTTTTTCCATGAAAATGTTTCTAAACTTCATTCTCTACCTTTAAAACCATTTTTTTCTTCTATCACAAAACTTAGCAGACAGCAGTCCACACTTTGCTAACACTGGTCTGGATCAGAGTTAGTTTTTTCTTGATGTTTAGTGGGGGCTGGAATGGATGAAGGAATGAATGAATGAACACATGACCTGGGGCTGCCATTGTGTGTGAGTGCAGGGTGCCGAGGGCACAGAACTGTGCTTTGTCACTGAACATCCTCAGTGTGGGTCCGAGCTTTCGTGTTTGCTGGGTTCCTGCCTCTCTTTGCTTTCAGAACATGGGCTTGTGTTCCCGCTGCCAGCCGTGGACCTTTCTCTTCCAACACTTGCTACCACTTTTAATTTGCTGTTTTAATGTGCTGTGGATGGGGAAACTGATCACCCGAGTTGTCTGAATGATTCTAAAGTATGCTATAATTAGCTCCTTTGGGGCCTGGGCAGTGAACAGAGTACATAAAGATTTTCTGCGCAAACTCTGATTTCTGTTTGGGCTGATCTGAAGCCCTTCAAAGGCTTTCTTGTGTCTCAGTTCCCTGGTGGTTACAGTACCAGGTAAATGGGCTTTGGAAAGGTGCGTCTTACGTTAGAAGATGAGCCCTTCATGGCTGGGAGGGGTCTGTACCTTTTATATCCATCAGGGCACGTGATGGGCACTTGGCAATGGCGTGTGGACTGACAGAGGACAAAGGGAGGTTGGTGTCTTGGGTTTGCTACCAGAGTGCTGTGGGCGAGACCGTTGTGGAGGCTTTGTTAGTACTCAAGTGGGCATCCACTTTTCTCTTTATGGAAACTAAAATTAATTAGCTGATCAATAACAGTTTGGTATTAATGGAAAAGTGAGTCGTGCTGGTGATATGTATTTTGTGGGATAGAACCTTCTGTGCCCAGTAAAAGGCCCCAAGTTAAAAAACCAGAAAACAGTAAAAAGTTAAAAAATAAGACAGAATTTTTCTTGTTTCAGATACTGATGAATTCTTACACTTATTAGCAAGAGAAGTATTTAGTTACAGTAGGTTAATCCATGACAGAGCCTTATTCTCAGGTGTGTTCTTGAGAGTAGGAAAGTGGCCTCAGACCCTCTGGTCCAGCCGGTCAGCCCCTCCTCCCTCACCTTCTGGGTAGGAGGGGGCAAGTATTCCCGACTGAGTAAATTTCAGCCCCAGTTCTGAGACTCAGCAATAATGTCATCATCTCAGGAGAAGCCATTTCTGTTTCTCAGTTGAAGGGTATTAGGAGGAGGTTGCATGGCGTGTTTACACTCCTTATACCTAAGGACCTGAAATGAACCACAGCATTAATTCTTAGGTTGGGAGTATGGTTTTGTCATCAGTCTTTTTTTTTTGTTTTTTTCACATTAGTGTGAGGGTACATAAGATTTGGTTACATTTGTGTTGGTGAAATCCTAAGTCTGAGATGTAGCTGTGTCCTTTACCCAGGAAGTATGCCATATGCCCCTACATTGTACCCAGTAGGTGGGAACTTAATGAATCCCCTTCGGCCCTCCCCCTTTTTGAATTTGTGTATTTTTCTTGTGGGGAACTGCAGTTGTTTATCTACCAGTTTCAGATTAGAACTGAGTACATGAGCTGCTTGCTTTTCCATTCTTGAGATATTTTACTTAGGAGAATGTTTTCCAAATCCATCCAGGTAAATACAGAAGATGCAAGGTCTTTGTCTTTTTTATGGCTGAGTAGTATTTCATGGTATACACATACCACAGTTTATTGATTTATTCAAGAGTTGAAGGGCACTTGGGTTATTTCCAGGCCTTTGTGATTGTGAATTGAGCTGCTGTAAACATTCAAGTGCAAATGTCCTTATGGTAAAATGATTTTTTTTCTGTTTAGATACCTGGTAATGGGATTACAGGATCAAATGAGAGATCTACTTTTAGTTCTTTGAGGATTCTCCATACTCCTTTCCAAAAAGGCTATATTAGTTTGCAGTTCCACCAAGAGTACTTAAGTGTTCCTTTCTCTCTGCACCCATGCCAGCATCTCCAGCTTCGGGACCTTGTGAAGTGGGGTAGTCTCAGTGGTGTTAGGGGATACCTCAAAGTGGTTTTGATTTTCATTTCTCTGATAAACCGGACAATGATGTCCACTATCACCACTGCTATTCAACAGAGTACTGGAAGTTCTAGCTAATGGAATCAGGCAGGAGAAGGATATCAAGGCTATCCGAATGGGGACAGTGTAGGTCAAACCTTTGCTTTTTGCTGATGGTATGATCTTATACTTAGAAAATCCTAGGGACTCAACCACAGGACTCCTGGTAGCGATCCTGGAGTAACATCTCGGGATATAAAATCAATATCCACAAATCAGTTGTCTTCATATACGCCGACAACAGTCAAGCTTAGAATCAAATCAGAGACACAGTATCCTTCTCAATAGCCTCAAAGAAAATGGACTGTCTTGGGATATACTTAACAAAGGGTGTGAAGGATCTCTACAGAGAGAACTTTGAGACCCTGAGGGAAAAAATAGCAAAAATGTTAACAAATGGAAGAATATCCCATGTTCGGGACTGGGAAGAATCAACACTGTTAAGAACGTCTACATTACCTAAAGTGATCTTCAGATCTAATGCAATTCCCCTTAAAACACCATTATCATACTTTGAGGAACTTGAAAAAATAGTTCTTTGATTCGTATGGAACCAGAAAAAGCCCTGAATAGTCATTGTAATTCTACAAAATAAAAACAAATCAGGAGGGTTCACGTTACCAAACTTTACTTATACTGCAAGTCTAAGCAAAGCAGCATAGGACTGGCAAAAAAAATAGAGACATAGATTTATGGAACAGAGTGAGAACTTGAAGATGAAATCAGCCTCCTATTACCATCTGATCATCCTCAAACCAAACAAAAGCATACACTGTTCCTTGTTTAATAAATAGTGCTGGGAAAACTGGATAGCTACATGTAAAAGATTGAAACTGGACCTACACCTTTCACAACTTACAAAAATTAAACTCACACTGGATGAAAGATTTTTTAATTAATTTATTTCTTTACACATAACTGAAAGTGATGTTATAATACACAAGTTATTTACAACTATGCAGTGACATATTGTGAAATAAATTATCTAAAGGGCAGCAGAAGTACATTGTGAATGTGTATAAAACTGTATAGCATTTATGGATACACTTTTATATGATTATTGGCTCTGCGGTGTTTCAAGTTATGTTCTCAGAAACAAAATGCCCAAAATTATGGGGCGTGCCTGTGACTCAGGAGTAGGGTGCCGGCCCCATATGCCGGAGATGGTGGGTTCAAACCCAGCCCCGGCCAAAAAACCACAAAATGCCCAAAATTAGAGGGAAAAATACACAAATCACAAGGATTTGACTCTATAGCCAGGCAGGGGCACGGCTGGGTCCTCACTTGGTGCTAGCAACCCCCATCCTGATCTTGGTACAGCAGTGGCAGCTCCTTGGCAACAAGACCACTGCTGGGATCGGACCCTCCTGTCCTCTGACCTGGAGGCCACTGTGAGGTGGACACCTTAATTTATTTCCTTTAGTTGGTCAGAATGGAACAAAACATTTTAAAAATGCACTTTGGGGCTCGGCGCCTGTGGCTCAGCGGGCTAAGGCCGGGCCCGCCAAACAACAATGACAGCTGCAAACAAACAAAAAAAAATGGCCAGGCGTTGTGGCAGGTGCCTGTGGTCCCAGCTACTTGGGAGGCAGAGGCAGGAGACTCACTTGAGCCCAGGAATTGGAGGTTGCTGTGAGCTGTGATGCCACGGCACTCTATCCAGGGTGACAGCTTGAGGCTCTGTCTCCAAAAAAAAAAAAAATGCACTTTGGGGCTGTGCTTGTGGCTCAAAGGAGTATGGTGCTGGCTCCATATGCCGGAGGTGGCGGGTTCAAACTTAGCCCTGGCCAAAAAAAAAAACGCAAAAAAAATATAGAAATGCACTCTGTTCTGTTACTCCCGAAATGCCTCTGCGGTTGGCTGGAATGAAGGACTGGGATGTCACCATTTTCAGAGGTGGAAGCTACCATGTTCGTGTGGCCTCCTCCTCCCACCTGGCTGGCAAGACTGTGCTGTCGGGGTTTGGTTTCCCTGTAGCAGCTGGTGTAAAAGAGACACACCCCTCCTTGCTGACGCCTGGACCAGTCTGGAAGGAATGGAGCTGTTGTGGCCAATGTGGTCTGTTTAGGTTTCTGCCAGGTAGACTTGGTGCTCCTTCCTCTACAACTGAGGCTCAGCACATCCATCAGTCTCTGGTTGATACTTCCGGCCAGTTTGGCACAATGTGGGTGGGAGACGGGAAGTCTATCCCCGGCATGTTCATTGTCCTTTAAATATACAATAGGATATAATGAAAAAGGCAGAAACCATACAATGTTTTTATGTTTTTTACATGAAAGGAAACCCTGTCCATCACCCAGGCCAGCTGCCCCTATTGTGTAGATGTGGAAACTGAGGCTTGAAGGCAGAGTATGGTTTGTCCCGGTCACACTATTTAAATGATTGAGATGGATAAACAGATAAAGACACATTCAGCCTTAAACACAATCAAGAAAACACAATATTAAATGATGAAATAGGATCTTTGGCCTTTCTGATTGGCAAAGTCGAGAAAGAGTGATAAGTGTTGGTCAGAGGGCTGGTGCAGGGGCTCACACCTGTAATTCTTATACTCTGGGAAGCCAAGGTAGGTGGATTGCCAGAACTCACAGGTTTGAGACCAGCCTGAGCCAGAGCAAGACCTCGTCTCTAAAAATAGCTGGGCATTGTGGCAAGCTCCTGTAGTCCCAGCTACTTGGGAGGCTGAGGCAAGACAGTCACTTGAGCCCAAGAGTTTGAGGTTGCTGTGAGCCATGATACCATAGCACTCTACTGAAGGTGACAAAGTGAGACTGTCTAAAAAAAAAAAAAAAAGTTGGTCTAGATAGGAAAATGGAGCATAGCTCATATTTCACAGGTTAAAGTGGTAAAACCTGTCAACAAGGGAGTTTAGCAATATGAAAGGCTTAAAAGATGAGTTTGCCCCAAGAGAGTAAAGAATTCGCCTCCAAGATGTTCTTTGCAGGATTGTTTAAATTGAGATATTAAAAAATTGAACCTTTGGAAGTGGATTGGTTTAGTAAGTTAGTAGCTTTGGTAGAAAGTAAGTATGCAACCATCAAAAATGATGTCCATATGTTTTCCAGAATTTGCTTCAGAATACTCCAGCCAAACGATGAAACTTATGAAGAAAATGGGGAAGGGAGGAAGGGATAGATGGGTACAATGTTGACAATGTGATGCTGAGTACAAGGGGGCTTATTATACTGCCCTTCCTCATCTGTTCGGAATTTTGTATAATAAAAAGGGTAAAGTTGTATACAGCCTTATTTTAGAGTTGATTTCTGTGGGGATTGTTCTATCCTGTTGCACTTTGCTTACCCTCCACACTAAAGAGAAATGCTGATTTAAGGTCCATTAATTATCATGAAGAGAAAAAAAATTTTTTTAAATTATCATGAAGAGATACTTATGATATGTTTGAATGAAGAGTGCTTCAAATAGTTACGTATTGAATTCTCATTCGGTTTAAAAAATAAAACCGTAGGCAGAAAATAGATGGAGTATGTACACCTAAGTGGCTGTCACTAGGTAGAGAGGTGTTGTTTTGTTTCTTTGTTTGTTTAAATGTGATAATTGGGGAGACCTCCGACTTGGATCTTTCCCTTTGCCAGAAGCTCTGGATCTCTTTTTTTTTTTTGGCCAGGGCTGGGTTTGAACCCACCACCTCTGGCATATGGGGCCGGCGCCCTACTCCTTTGAGCCACAGGTGCCGCTCGAAGCTCTGGTTCTTTTTACTCCTTCTGTATTCCTTTCTGTCAAATAAAACTATCTTACCACTGGGGGGGAAAAAGTTATCTGATAATTGTTTTTCTTCTGGAGCAGACATGTGTTGCTGGTGAAATTATATAAGTAGTTGAGCTTAATTAGATATGTTGCTCTTTTGATCTAGGGAAGAGTATGGAGGAGATTAAGAAGGTGCTGCTGCTGGTGCTTGGCTGTGCCGTCCAGGTAGGGGAGTGGGCAGGGGCTGGAGAGGCATCTCCCTTAGTCATCTTGTGTTTAGGTTTGAGATAATAAAACAGGCCCTTTACTTAGGCAGGAGTGAAGGATCCCTTCTATCCAATACTATGGGGTCCTAGGAGAGAGAGGCTGTCATCTTAGAGATGGCAGCTGTACCTGCTACCAGCACACCCTGGGCAGGAGACCAGGTGGGACTCTTAGCCCAGACCACCATTAGCAGATTGTCCTCAGTATGGGAACGTAAAAAGCAAGGACCTGCAAGGACTTGTAAGAACTCATAAAGCCCGTGGGTCAGAGTCTGCCTACCTCCTTATTTGTAAGCACCTATATTTGTAAATAAAGTTTTATTGGAACACAGCCATGGGCCTTCCATTACATAGACAGAGTCTCACTTTGTCACCCTCGGTAGAGTGCTGTGGCATCACAGCTCACAGCAACCTCTAACTCCTAGGCTTAGGCAATTCTCTTGCCTCAGCCTCCCAAGTAGCTGGGACTATAGGCGCCCACCACAACACCCGGCTATTTTTTGTTGCAGTTTGGCTGGGGCCGCGTTTGAACCTGCCACCCTCGGTATATGGGGCCAGTGCCCTACCCACTGAGCCACAGGCGCCGCCCTACTTTCTCATTTCAATGGCAGAGTTGAATAGCTGTGACAGAGCTCAAATGGCTTACAAAGTCTAAAATATTTGCCATTTGGCCCTTTACAGATGAAGTTTGCCACCCGTAGCCTAAACCAGGTGCTCTCCCTCTTTACATGTTTAAGAACCATCTGGTGAGCTTGTTTAAAAGAAAGACTTTTGTGTCCCACCCCAGCGTTTTCAGTCTTAGAGGGAGCTTAAGGATGGGCTTTTGAAAACAAGCTCCCCAGATTCTGACATAAGTGTTCTTGGTGACTTCTAGAAAAACACCTGTATGTGGGCTGGTAGGAGGTTGGGAGTATTCTTGGTTATAAAGAAGAAAGTAGGGCATAGGGGGGTTCATTTTCAAACTGTATTTCTGTGGCTGTGGTAGCCTCATGTTTATCATCACTTGAAAAATGCTTCCATTAATACGTGTACCCCCTCTGCAGTGTGAGAAGAAAGAAGAGTTTATTGAGAGAATCAAACAGCTGGACATTGAGACCCAAGCTGGGATTGTGGCCCACATCCAGGAGGTAGGTGTGTGGGTCTGTGGATTGCTGCTGTCATGACAACCAGGAGGCAAAACCCCTCTATGAGTGGAAAAGTTTAAAGATTACATCAACCATTAAGGATTTTGCTAATTTTAGGTTATAGACACGTTGATTCTATTTGGAAAGGTAGCCATCAATCAGCCAGCTAAAATAAAATGGGCGTAAAAATAAAAAATTTAAAAGAAAATAACACCTCAATCAAGTCTTTCTTTTGCCTCCTTTTTCTTGCCTAATATGGACTTAGACTATTTTTAAGAGCTGTCAAGTGGTTTAGGCTCAGAATTTGATTTATAAGCCCTGAAAATGTATTCTGGCAAATGTCAACCAGCTTTGAAAGGTTGATCTTTATAGAGATTCTCTGTTTCTGTCACTGACATGGCAGCGAAACAAGCTGCCACTGCTTGGGAATCAAAATCAGAGTCCCAGAAGAGCTGCCTCAAAAACCTGGCCCAGCCCAAACTCAGGTCCTGGGCACGGGTCATAGTGGTGGTTGAGGAGGATCCTCCAGTGAAATTGGCAGAGGTGGTCTCAGCCAAAACAGCAGCTCCCCTGTGGGGCAGCACCCATGTGGAAGTGTGCTCCCCTGACCTTCACTCCACCCTCCCTCCAATATAAATGTGGGATGTTCTAATTTTCTCCGGGAATATGGGTTCAGCATTCGGTCTAATTGAACAGATGAGGTGAATGTATGAACAAGTCGTGAGCACATAGGAGCTGCTCTGTAACTAATACAAGGCTGAGCACTGAACTCCCTTGTCACTCAGTAACTGGTCTCGGCTGGGCAGACGGGCTTCCTCAGCAGCTCCCCAGCACCATGGACTAGCGAGTGCTGAGCCAGGATTTGCTTATTGGGGGGAGAGAGTCCAGTGATACCAATGCCAGGGGAAGTCAGTATTATAATAGTATATGCTCTCAACCTTCATGGGTTGCCTGTTAGCCTACGAAACATTCTGCCCTTTACTTTCCCTGTGGGTCTCTGTGTTTTGAAAGTGTATCTACCTAGGCTCAGCACTTGTAGCTCGAGCAGCTAAGGCACTAGCCACATACACCAGAGCTGGTAGGTTCGAATCCAGCCCAGGCCTGCCAAACAACAACTATAACCAAAAAATAGCCGGGTGTTGCGGTGGGTGCCTGTAGTCTCAGCTACTTGGGAGGCTGAGGCAAGAGAATCGTTTAAGCCCAGGAGTTGGAGGTTGCTGTGAGCTGTGTGACGCCACGACACTCTACCTAGGGCAGGCAACAGCTTAAGGTTCTGTCTCAAAAAAAAAAAGAAAGAAAGTTTATCTACCTAGATAGCGTTAAAGACTAGCCAGTTGGCTTGAGAGTAGCCAATTCTTTGTTATTCAATGTCTTTATATTTATATATATATATTTTTTTTTTTTTCTTCTTCTTTTTGGGCAGTTTTTGGCTGGGGCCAAGTTTGAACCCACCTCCACTGGTATATGGGGCCAGTGTTGTACTCCTTAAGCCACAGGAACCGGAATATATATATATTTTTTGTTTGTTTGTTTGTTTGCTTTTTTTTTTTTTTTTATAGAGGCAGTATAACTTTATCACCCTCAGTAGAGTGCCGTGGCGTCACACTGCTCACAGCAACTTCCAACTCCTGGACTCAGGCGATTCTCTTGCCTCAGCCTCCCAAGTAGCTGGGACCATAGGTGCCCAACACAACACCCGACTATTTTTCCATTTTGCAGTTTGGCCGAGGTCGGGTTTGAACCCGCCACCTTCAAGATATGGGGCCGGCGCCCTGCTCGATGAGCCACAGGCGCCGCCCCGGAATATATATATTTTTAAGTACACCACCAAGAGAGTCCTGCGTGATTATCAGATTCAGTGGGTGGCAATGGGGACTGGGCTCCAGTATTCCTTGGATGCTTTTTTAAAGTTCAGGTGCTCAGGCCCCGTGAGAGACCCACTGTGCCATGATGCAGCCAGATTGAGCCCCTGGATCCCAATCACACCACTGTCAAGAGAGATCCCGAGACTCAGAAGTATGGGTCTGGGGCAGCCCTCCAACCTGGCTTCCAAATCCCATGCCTTTAGAGTACCTTGTATCCTAGGGTGAGAGTTCTGCTAATCCTCAGAGGTCAGCTGTATCTAAACCTGTCTTTTTAAGTGGGGAGGCATATCTTTTTACTGAAGGACCCTTGTTTGATAGTGCTTTGTCTTGGCTTTTTATTTTTTGAGTTTGTCTTATTTGTTTCTTTATTTTTAAAGAATTTAAATTCTTTGAGTAATTTAAGGAAATTTCTTGATGGGCTTCACTAAGAACATACTCCCGATTTCTGTACTTTTGTGTTCCCCTCTCAGCCCTGGATGAGGACTCGAAAAGATCATCCATGCCTCCTCTGAAATATCTGAGGGTCTGGATTGAGAAGGTCAGGTCAGCAGGGCTAGCAAGAGGCCGCTCCATGTGGCTAGAGCCCAGGGAAAGGGACACAACCAGACATCTTCTGTGACCTGAGGGAACAAGATACACCTTTCCATGAAAATTATTTTAGATTCTGAATATTTCCCCCTGAAAACCCCCAAGATTGCTAACTCAACATTCTGACAAGATTTTTTTTTGGGGGGGGGGGTAGGGGATAGATGGGGGTCTCACTCTGTTGCCCAGGCTGGAGTGCAGACGTGTGATCACAGCTCACTGCAGCGTCCGGACCAGTTGGGACTACAGGCCAGAGCCACCACGCTGCTTGACTTAACATAAGATTCTTAATATTTTTTCTCTGTTTACATTAGACTTTCTTTTAAGCAATAGGAGTCCATTTCCTCGTCCTCCTACCCTGAAGCTTCCCTTCTCTGTGTTGTAAATAGATGTCGCTCCAATGAAGATACCTTATCTCAGGATCTTTTAGGACAGTGGTTCTCAACCTTCCTAGTGCCACGACCCTTTTGTACAGTTCCTCATGACCCCCCAACCATAAAATTATTTTCAGTGCTACTTCATAACTGTAATTTTGCTACTGTTATGAACCGTAATGTAAATATCAGATATGCAGGGTGTATTTTCATTGTTACAAAGGGGTCGCGACCCACAGGTTGAGAACCACTGTTTTAGGAGAATGAATGATTATAAGAAATGCTTTCTGGTACTACCAAAAAAAATTGGTATCCTTTTTGAACCAGTTTTGAAAGCAGAAGTGTTTTGTATTAATGGTACTCTGCCGAAGAGTTCCATTAATACAAATTGAGCACTCTGTTTCCCTGCTTCAGCTTTAAAGTTTCAGGCCCAACTCTACTGCATGCACTTAGGGCACCCTTCTGCTTGCCACAGAAAATTTCTCAATGAGGGATCAATAACGTTGGAACGAGATGCCATTTGCAGTACTTGAGGGAGGCAGGTGCCCACTTCTGCTTGGGCCGCTGCCACATGACTATGGGCAGGTGGCTGCTCTTGGGACTGCTTCTCCTGTCTTCTGAAGTGCTGTCTCCCACAGGTGACCCACAACCAGGAGAACGTGTTTGACCTCCAGTGGCTGGAGCTGCCCGACGTGGCCCCAGAGGAGCTGGAGGCCCTTTCCAGGAACATGGTGCTTCATCTCCGGAGGCTCATTGATCAGCGGGATGAATGTACAGAGGTGTGTCTGCGGGCCAGCCACTCTGTTGCAGGTGGGGAGGGCCTTAGGCCTGGGTTGCAGGGGCCCAACCGCTGTCCTTTTCTCTGTCCATCACCAGCTTGAATGGCTCCTGTCCTGTGGGGCTGGGACATAGGCACTTTCCGTGCCTGTGCTTCTACAGTGAATGGTCACCCAGAGACAGCTGAGGGAGGGTCAGAATGCTGAGATTGGGGTCTTCCATTTAAACACTCCTCTCTTGCCCCACTAACAATTTTATCTCTTTTTGAAAACTTATATCCTCTTTCTTCTGCCACTCTCTTGCCTTCTTGGTCTCAGCTGAAATCTTCTCTTGTCCTTAGGTATTTTTTTTTTCCCCCACCCAGTTGGAGTTCAGGTATTGTGCTGGGCCCAGGTGCACACTGGTTAAGCCCTTTAATTCTTCTCCATCCCCCTGTCTGCCCTGCCACAGCTGATCGTGGACCTGACCCAGGAGCGGGACTACCTCCAGGCGCAGCACCCGCCCAGCCCCGTCAAGTCCTCCAGCGCGGACTCCACGCCCAGCCCCACCAGCAGCCTCTCCAGTGAAGACAAACAGCACCTGGCCGTGGAGCTGGCTGACACCAAGGCCAGGCTGCGGCGCGTCAGGCAGGAGCTGTGAGTCCCCACCTGCTGCTCCTACTTGTGTGTGCTGCGTCACCACTGTGATCTTAGAGTGCCATCCACTCACAGGTGGTGCTGCTGCCAATGGCACCACTCTCATGGGGCCCTGGAGTTAGCCAGGGTCTGCTCTGAGCTCAGCCTTTGACCCATCTAGTTAGCTCTCCTTCCCAGGGAAGGGGGGCTTCTTCCTGCTCTTTAGGACTCCTGCCAATCCCAGTATTACAGATGTCTACAGAAGTAAACTGTGTCACACTCCAGCCCACTTTGGTGCTGCAGTGACCACATGCTGGTTTGTGTTCTGGGCTGGTGGGAGGAGATACCTCACCCCATCAGGTGAGCCCGTTCTCTAAGCTTCCTGCAGCTTGTGGATGTCACTTGGCCAGTCATGAGCTGCCCCCTACCCTCCCCGTTGGCAGGTTCATGCTGTTCACCTGTGGAGTGGCCCAGCTGTGGTTAGGGTCACCTTACCTGCCCCTCACACTCAGACGGAAACCCAGGTGGAAGTTTGAGGACAAATGTTGAAAACTTAAAAAAAGGAAAAAAATTTTGAGTGGGGAACATTATTGCAGGCTCCATAAGCAGATCTCCTCCCTACTACCAGAAACCCACCGGGGTCTTGGGAAAGGCTGAGGAATCCCCCTCCTATGCCCTCCTCCTGATTGTCCTTGCAGGGAGGAGAAGACAGAGCAGCTTGCAGACACCAGACATGAAGTGGATCAGCTGGTGCTAGAGCTGCAGAAAGTCAAACAGGAGGTGAGCAGGGCTGGGGCGCCCAGTGACATGTCCTGGAGGGTCAGGAGTGCCATGCTGGTGCTTCCAGCGAAACTGCCCAAGAGCCTGTTATCCTCTGAGCACTGCCATGGGGGTGACCATTTCCTAGCAGTAGTGTGCAGAGACCCTGTGATGGCATGCACGTGGAGCCTTGCAGCCACCAGGAGCTGGCTTGTCCTTGGCCCTCCTAAGCTAGGTTCCCCTGCCTTCCTTCACTTTCTAGAATATCCAACTAGCAGCAGATGCTCGGTCTGCTCGTGCCTATCGGGACGAGCTGGATTCGCTGAGGGAGAAGGCGAACCGCGTGGAAAGGCTGGAGATGGAGCTGACGCGCTGCAAGGAGAAGCTGCACGACGTGGACTTCTACAAGGCGCGCATGGAGGTGGGTGGCCTTGCTGCCCGGTCTTCCTCGGGGGCACGTCAGGCTGGCCTGCCCTGGGGGGTTGGGACAGAGCCTATGTTCCTGCACCCCCACTGCCTGGATTCCCCAGGGCCCCCGTGACTCTTTTTTTTTTCTTTGTAGAGACAGAGTCTCACTTTATCGCCCTGGGTAGAGTGCCATGGCGTCACACTGCTCACAGCAACCTCCAGCTCTTGGGCTTAAGCGATTCTCTTGCCTCAGCCTCCCTAGTAGCTGGGACTACAGGCGCCCACCACAGAGCCCGGCTATTTTTTTGTTTTGCACTTCAGCTGAGGCCGGGCTTGAACCCGCCACCTTCGGTATATGGGGCCGGCGCCCTGCTCGCTGAGCCACAGGAGCCGCCCGTATCACTCACTCTTGAGGAAGCCACCTGCCAGGTTGTTTGAGCTCCCCTAGAGAAAGAGGCTCACATAGTAAAGAACTGAAGTCTCTGACAACAACCAGGTCAGTCAACTTGAAAGTGGATTCTTCAATCCCTTCAAATGACTACAGCCCCAGCTGACATCTTGAGAGTCATTAAGTTACTACTAACTATGACATTCTCTGACTCTTGACCTTCAGAAACTGCAGCAGATAAATAATGTTTATTGTTTTAAGCTACTAAATTTGAGGGTAATTACATGGCAATAACTAATATATTTGTATAAATATTGAGTTGCTCCTAGATTGGGCAAACTGTTTTGGGCTTAATAAGTTTCCTATCACATTTAATAGTTTAAAAATGAAATCTCACTTTAGGTTCAATACCCATCTTTCATTTCTTTTAACTAATGGAGACAGAAAAATATTTCTAGTCCCATCATGGTTTAACACATAGGCAAGTATTTTCAGCCACAATATTACTTAACACAAGACAGGAACTTCCCAGACCCTAGGGTAAAGAGACTATAAAACATTCCCCATGTCCCCTGCCCCCTGATATTCATGTCTTTTTTAATCCCCTCCCATTGAGTATGGACATGACCCATAGCTTGTTCCTAACCAATTAAATACTGTAAAGATGAGAAGATAGGTTTAAAATGTGCTTCTTTCTAGATTTTATTTCCTGCCAGCTAAAGGAAGAAGGCAGTTCTGTTGAGAAGTCCTTGTGACAAAAGGTACTGTGTGATCTCCAAATGAAAGACAGCAAGAAACTAAAATCCTTAGTCCAGCTACACACAAGACACTGGATGATGCCAATAATCATGTGTGCTCAGAAACATCGCCTTCCATTTGAGCCTCAGATGAGAGTATAGCCCCAGAGAGTTTGATAACAATGTTGTGAAACCCTAAACCTGAAGCCCCAGCTAAGCCATTCCCGGATTTCTTACTCACAGAGACTGTAAGATAATAAATCTGTGTTATTTTAATCCTATAAATTTTTTAGTGATATTGTTATGTAGTAGTAGAAAACCAATACAATCTCCCTTGGGATCATTCTTCCCTATGATGAAAAAAGCCTGTTATTAGTCCAGTTTCACACTGTTAGATCACATGTTTTGGATGTGTGTAGACACCTCCCCCATCCCCTCCCCCCGCCTAGGGTAGTCATTGCAACACCAATAATTGTCAGATTTTCTTCTTTTGATGGGAAATTCATTTATTGGATCACTTGATAGGACAGTGACTTCTCCAGAGCATTTAAAATTCTGCAGTTCATATATTTGGTCTAGAAAAATACTAACTAAAGAATAATGATTAACTTTTGTAGTCTAGTCATACTGCTAAGGTCAAGACTGCCCAAATTAAACCAAGAGAAAAGAGTACATTCCCAAACCAAAGAGCCTAAAAAACCAAATTTGAGGGTATAAGACTAGTTGCCTAATTTCATCATTTCTTTATTTATTTCCTGGATATTTTTTGTAATAGAAAAGGTTCTAGACCAATAGCCAAAAAGGCTGGACAACTGCTGAGGAGTCACTTGTGCCTCAGAGTCTCCTTCACTTTGCACTTGGGACTAAATGTATCCCCATTCCCTATGCCTGGGTCAGTTTCATGTGAATTTCCTGGGCCTCAATTCCATGAATGGACTGTGTCCATTCATTGTTACATTCATTCACCTTCCAAATAAATTAATTAATTAAAAAAATGGAGTCACCACAGACTCAATTATTCAATCGTTGCATAATTAATCATTAACCAAAAAAGTCATAAAGGTAATATATAATTACAACTTTAAGAGATTCATAAAGAAAAAAAGGAAGATAGTAATTTGAACTTATTATTATACTATACCAGGTCCTATTATCAAATTTGTTAGTTTTAAGCAATCTTATTTTTAGAAATTTATTTATTAATTTCTTTCTATAGATATTTTGTATTTTTCCTGCCTGCTTGCTTTTCATTGCCTTAATAAATCCACTAACTCATAAAAAAAAAAAGGTTCTAGAAAGCTCTGTAGGGATGTAAGCAAACATTTGAAGGCAGCATTCTTACTATCTACAGATGCCAGCATTCTAAGCATTTTGTAACACCCCCTGCCTAATTTCAGAAACCTCTCTTATAGGTCCTGTAGTGACAATTAACACTAACTAGCTCTCCTATACCTCAAGGCATTGACTGTGGGGTTATCTATACTTGGGAGGCTTTTGTAAACTGTAAACTGAAGAATCTTTGGGGCAGGGGAACACTGTCCAAAATTCTCTTTCAAAGATTAAGAGTTTTGAAATAAACTGAGACCCAGTTTTTCTTATTAGTAAGTTAACTTTATCTAAAAATGTGTTTTCTTATGAGAAGAATTGATGGGCCAAAATGGACCCAGTGCAATATCATAAACTATTCTGAAGACAGTTATAAAACTACAAAAATTGTATATCCCTAAATTACAAGTGTAGTCAATGAGCTTTTGTGATATAAATTCAATACCAGTAATTAAGATACAACCAATGATTTATTTTGGGCTGCAATACTTTGCAGCAGCATCATATAGAAATGGGAACATTTTAATACCACTCATCAAGAATGGTCCTGTGCATGCCAGGTGATCAAATTTATCATGCAGTGATCATCGGGCAGGTCTAAATCAAAAAGCTTACAATTGTGTAGGTGGTGCACCTTTCTTATAAGACCTGAAAAAGTGAAACAGCCTCTGAATATCGACTCTTTTCCAAGCTATTTTCCTATGAATGTTCTACAGCAAAGTTTCTGTAAAGGGCCTTAAGTGTAGTCCCCTTTGGAGAAAGGAATTTCCATGTTCAGCTCCAGTAAGAAACTGGTTTTTTTTTTTGTTTGTTTGTTTTTACAAAGTCTCACTCCATCACCCAAACTAAAGTGCCGGGGCCTTAGCCTTAGTGAGAGGTGTGGATCCTGGTTCATTCTTTTACACGTGGCTATCCAATTTTCCCAGCAGCATTTACTGAACAGAGATTCTTTTTGACATGATATATTTTTGTCTGCTTTATCAAAGATCAGATGGGAGTATCAGGATGGTTTCGTCTCTGAGTTTTCTGCTGTGGTCAAGAGACCCATGTCTCTCTGTTTTTATGTCAGTACCATGCTGTTTTGGTTATTATAGCCATGTAGTATAGTTTAAATTCTGGTAATGTGATGTCTCCAGTTTTTATTATTATGTATGGTTACGTGGGTTATTTGGGGTCTTTTCTGGCATCCTACAAAATGTTGAATTGTCCAAAAATGACATCAGAAATTTAATGGGTATTATGTTGAATCTACAGATCACTTTGGATAGTATAGACATTTTAACAATGTTGATTCTGCCAATCAATGAGAATATATTTTTCCATCTATTTACATCTTCTTTCCTCAGTGTTTCATAGTTCTCCCTACGGAGGACTTTTACCTGTTAACTTAAGTATATTTCTAAGTATTTTGTTCCCTTTATTGCTACTGTGAAAGGTTTTCCACCATTGATTCAATTCCCTGGTTGACTGTTGTTGGTATATATGAAAGCCACCGATTTGTGTACATTGATTTTGTAACCTGAGACTTTGTTGAATTTATTTATCATTTCATACATGTACATGTATCAGGAGTGCTTTCAATTTTTCCCCATTCGATATAATGTTGGCTGTAGGTTTGTTACAGATAGCCTTAAAATTTTGAGACTTGTCCCAGCTATACCAATTTGTTGAGTGTTTTTATCATGAAAGGGGTGCTGAATTTTGTCAGCTGCTTTTTCTGTGTCAATTGAAAGGATCACATGGTCTTTGTGCAGTATTTGCATAATGTTGAACCATCCTTGCATCTCTGGGATGAAGGCCACTTGGTCATCGTTTGCTAGTACTTTACAGAGAATTTTTTTATCTGTATTCATGGTGGATATTGTCTATAGTTTTCTTTCTTAGTTGTGTTCTTTCCTGAATTTGGTATCAAGGTAAAATCGGCTTTATGAAATGAGTTGGGGGAGATTCCTTCCTTCTCAATGTTATGAAATAGCTTCTGCAGTATAGGCTCATGTTCTTCCTTGTACATTTGGTAAAATTTGGTTGTCTGGTCTGAGCTAGGCTCCTGTAGCTCAGCAGGTAGGTCACCAGCCACATACCTTGGAGCAGGCAGGTTCAAACCTGGCCAGGGCCTGCCAAACAACAATAACAGCTACAACAA
Organism: Arctocebus calabarensis; assembly: GCA_963573935.1. Classification (NCBI taxonomy): domain Eukaryota; kingdom Metazoa; phylum Chordata; class Mammalia; order Primates; family Lorisidae; genus Arctocebus; species Arctocebus calabarensis. Next base: position 58,137 of record CAUYON010172405.1, read on the forward strand.
AAAAATAGTCAGGCATTGTGGCAGGTGCCTGTAGTCCCAGCTACTTGGGAGGCTGAGGCAAGAGAATTGCTTTAGCCCAAGAGTTTGAGGTTGCTAGGAGCTGTGATGCCACGGCACTCTACCAAGGGTGATATAGTGAGACTCTGTCTCAAAAAAAAAAAAAAAAAAAAAAAAGGGGGGAAGAAAGAAAGAACTATCTGGTCTTTAAAAATTTTTTTAATTTTTTTATTTTTATTTTTTTACCATTGCATTATGCACATTAGGTGAGGTTCCCCCCAAACACCCTCCCTCCTCCCACCTTCTCCTTCCCTCTGCTCTCTCTCCCCTTCCCTTCTACTTTCTGTAGTATAGTTATGTTTTACTAATCATATGAATGTATGAGTAATTACATATTGATTTCATAGTAGTGTTGAGTACATTGGATACTTTTTTTTCCATTCTTGAGATACTTAACTAAGAAGAATATGGGAATTTTTTAGTTGGAAGATTTTTTATTGTTATTTCAATTTCAGTGCTTGATAGTGGTCTGTTCAGGAGTTCCATTTCTTCCTGATTGAACCTAAAGAAGTTATGTATTTCCATGAATTTGTTCATTTTCTCTACGTTTTCAAGTTGATAGGCATAGGGATTTTTATAGTATTCTGAGATGACAGAAAAATTTATCAAAGAATACACATCAAACTGTTAACAGCAGTTACCTCTACAAAGTCAGACTAGATGAGAGAAAGCAGAAGATATGGACAAGGAAACATTTCTTAATATACATGCAAATATCTGCATCATTTGCAATATAATTTTTTAGCAAGTGAATAAACTAATAAATGTAAAATATTACCTCTTTTAAAAGTGAGGCTTCTTATGACTAAATAAAAACTAAACATTATAAGTTGCTTAGTTTTTCTTCATGTCATATCTCTCCCTAGTTAATAGAAACTGCTTTATATATATATATATATATGTGTGTGTGTGTTAATCAGGAGTAGTACTTCAAAAAAAAAATAGAAGTAATTCAGACAAAGATGGTTCCTAAGTTAAAATAAGCACTACTCAATTTTCAAGTATGGACACATATACATATAAAGCTCAATTTTCGCCAAGAATTTTTTTTCGATAAAACACCTCCTGGACATGTTTAGTCTTCTCTCTAAACACAAATATTCAAAGAAAATGCTTTTATTTTGTATTGTCAGATCTTCTCCTGTAAAGGCAAGAGGACAATGATTGATTTTAAATTACCTCAGAAGAACACAACTCCATAGATACCTAACCAATAACATTTTTGAAGTCATTAAGTTTTTAAATCCAACCATAACAACTCTTTAGAAATAAAAGACTCCTTTCCAAATACTTTCAGAGCAGAAATGTGTGTGGAGAGAAGTCTCGAGAAGACATGAATTCTAGTGCCATCTAGCAGATATGCTCGGTAATATCACCAACTTTCTCTATTCAGACCTAACAAAGCAAGGTTAAGTGTCCTTGAATTGGGTATTGACTGTTGACCTTCTAAATCCCATTTAATCATCCCTTGCACTTTCTAGAGTTTCTGAAGTGGGAATATAGTTTTTTTTTTAAGGTAAGGGGAAAAATACTTTTCAATTACATCAGGTCTAGTATAGAATTAATACCAGCTAACTATAAAATTAATAATACATATAACCACCTTTACTCTCAGAAAAGCATTGATGTCATCCCATTTCTTAATGAAGACATAATTATGTTAAATTTACTTATTTTTAATCTGGCTATTTTTGTCATAACAAGAAAAGGAAACATTTCCCTTTGGCAACTTCCCACTCACTATCAGTACAAAGTAATTTTCAAGCAAAAGAATATATTCAAGCAGATGTCTGTGGACAAAATAAGTTAAATTCAGAAATCTCTTGGACTTTTGAGAACTTAAGGTCCAAATAAATGTCATCAGCCACATGAAATACAAAACTTGACACTTTGCTATTAAAATTCCTAAAACAAAAAAGAAAGGACATATGTGTTAAAGATCAAATCTCAAGTGTCATCATCCCGTGTATTTCTGTAGTAATTCATTTTGTAACAGAAATGACATGACAAATGAATGAATAACCAGTGAAATTAATAAATAAAAGTTCTATCACCCTGTTATCAACCACAAAAAGGATTTCAAGATTTCAAAATACTATTAACTTAATGCTGTCTATTCATAAAGAGTTGTGTCAAGAAACTCATGGTTTGGAGCCTTCAAGAAGCTTATATGGAAAAGAAAGAAAAAAAAAAAGAAGCTTGTATGATGTTGCTTTTACTGCTTGCCAGAAGCAAGAAAAATAAGGGAAAATAGCACAACCGCATAGAGCCTTTTATGAGGATTCAAATAAAAGGAAAAGTGGAAGCTGTTCAAAGATGTGCAAAATTAGATACCACTTATATCCATCAGGGTCTGATCAAGAGATAGGAATTTAAGCAGAGAATGTTTAATATAAGTGTTGTTAACTTCAACAGGAGATTAGCTAGTAAGAGGCAAAGGAAGTTCTAAGAAATGTAGAAAAAAAGCAGATAAAAAGAGCAGCTGCTACTCTCAGTACTGAGCTAGGGCCCCAAGGAAGTTTCTCTTCCCTGTAAGGCTGTGATCCAGAACTCACAGAGAGAGTGTAATTGTGGCTGATTGGATGGCAGAGAAGTTGCTCAGGTGCTGTGCCAGGGAACTTACTAGAAATCTCTCTCTGAGTGCTCAAGGGTAATCGCTCACTAGTGGCTCCACTGCAAAGCCACTTAAAGGGGTTCCAGGAAAGGCTGCTGGCCCCTGGGTGACAGACAAGCCACTTATGTAACAAGAGCAGGTAACAGGAACCAGACCTTGACAAAGCCATTGTGCCACCATGGTCTGGAGGTGGGCACCTGGAGGGCAGCAAGAGAAACTGCTCCTCCTTTGGTGTCCCTCCAGCACCCTTCACCGACAAATTGCCAGCCGGGAGACAGAGCCCAACTGCACCATCAGAGAGCGGGCAATTAAGGGTGGATGTGGAGCTCAGGGGCAATACATTTCTAACCAGCAGGCCGCACTTTGAACCCAATGCTACACATCACGCTTCAGGAATGTTGTATTTTCAGCTAACTGGTTTTCTCAAACTTAGTATTTATAAGATGTTTGTCAATAGTTCAGCTGTATTTATTTCTCCACCTTTAAACCTGTAGGGCACCAGCAGGTTGTTTCACTAAACCATTGTTTTTTATGGTTCAAGTCTTTACAGTACTCAAAAGCCTTCAGTGGAGTTGTATTGCCTAGAGTAGTGATTCCCAAGCTTCTTAAAGGAAGAAAACCCATTCACAAGATCAACAATTTTATATGATTTTTTAAGTATGTAAACCCTTTCATAATATCAACACCAAATGATAGTAGTATTACCATTAAAACATTTTAATTCAAAAAGTAGATAAAATGCTATAATAAATTTTGAAATATATAATTAAACTATACTTTGCTAAGTCACATCATCTGCAGACTATAATAAATAGTAGCTCACATTTCGCTGGGAAACCTATTCAGTCTCTAGGCTGTGCTTAGTATCATGTGGGGTCAGAGCGTCCCTTACAATATTGTTAATTCCAGGATCCCCAGAGATCTCAGCCCCACAAGTTGGTAACCATGACCTAAACTGAGTTCCAAACTTCTTAGCCCAGCACTGAGCTTTCCATAACCTGTCTTTCTTACCTTGTCATTCACTGATTGCCCATATCGCTCAAGTTGAATTGCTACAATCACTGTTCCCTGACCACAGTTAGGGCTCCTCCTAACCCTAGCTCCACTCAGAATATGCTCCTTTATCCTTCCTGTTTACCTAATTCTTACCTTTCTGCAAGGCCTACATTACACTTTTCTACCAGGTTGCATTTGCTGGGCACTATGCCAGATGCATCTCCGATTCTCAGACTCCCAATGAACTAAGTCATCTCCTGCACACAAGGGGATGAAATCCTGGAAATTCCATTTTCCAGATGTTTTTAGCTGGACTCCCTGGAGTCTACCAATAGAGCACACTTATTCAGGAACTGAAAGAAGAGGCAGGTGAGTCATCCTGCCTCTGCACCAATAAGTACTCTGGGTGGCGATGTGGGGTCGGCACTTCCTTCTCTATGCTCCTTTTTTACTTTGCACATAATTCTATGACACCATTCATCACACTGTATTTTAGCTGTTGTTTTAATCTGATCATTTCCCCCACAAGATTCAGAATTTAACAAGAATGAAAATGTTCCCTCTGAATGGCTAGGATACAATAACAAAGTATAACAAAAGTTGGCAAAGAAGTGAAGAAATGGTACAACTTTTCAAATTGGGCTGTTGTACACTTGCTTGCATTGTTAGAAAAACAATATGGTGTTTCCTCAAAAAATTAAAAATATAATTACCATATGATTCAGCAATTCCACTTCTAGATGTATGCCAAAAAAATTCTAAAGCAGGGTCTCAAAGAGATATCTGTACGCCCAAGGCATTCACAGCATTAGTCACAACTAAAATATAGAAGCAACCAGGTGTCCATCAAGAGATGAATGAATAGCAAAATATGACATACAGATTCAATGAAACATTATTATTAACATTATTCAGCTTTAACACATTAACCTCCATGTGAGTTGTATTTAACTTATGCTAATTTTGACCCCCAACATCTTGTGAAGCATATATAACTCACACATCTCTTGATCTATCTTGACCTAATAAACCACCATGGCCCCCGAAGAAAAAATTCTTTTTTCTGGTGTGGCAGTCAATGTGTTAAAAAGGAAATAAATTCTGACACATACTACCTCACGAATGAAACTTGAAAACATGTTAAGTGAAACTAGCCAAACACCAAAAGACAAGACCGGATAATTCCAATTATGTAAAGTAGTTCAAGTAGTCAGGATCATGGAGACAGCAGAATAGTGGTTGCCAGTAGCTGGGGGATGGCGGGAAAGGCGGAGTTACTGCTCTATGGGTATAGAGTTTCAGTTTTACAAGATGAAGGTGTTAGAGAGAGCATGCTGGTGATGGTTACACAATATTCTGAATTAAATCCATTAAAATGGCTGGCTCACACCTGTAATCCTAGCAATCTGAGAGGCTAAGGTGGGTGGATTGCCAGAGCTCACGGGTTGGAAACCAGCCTGAGCAAGAGTGAGACACCATCTCTAAAAATAGCTGGGCTTTGTGGCGGGCGCCTGTACTCCCAGCTACTTCGGAGGCTGAGGCAAGAGAATTGCTTGAGCCCAAGAGTTTGAGGTTGCTGTGAGCTAAAATGCCACGGCACTCAACCCAAGTGACACAGTGAGCGATTCTGTCTCACAAAAAATAAAATAAAATAAAATAAAAATGGCTAAGATGGTAAATCTGAGGTTATATGTATCTTACTACAATAATAAAATTTTTAAAGAGTTAAGAAAAATGTTCCTTCTGAAAGTCAACCACTTTCATACTGCGATCACCAGAAGTTTTTCTTTGATCCCTGCACTTCTAGGTTTCTTAAAAGCCAGTAGCAGCAGCTTCACTCCCTCATTCCTTCCGGCATCTGCACAAGCCTCTAAATACCTCCGTAAACCCCTTTCTGTTACCTACTAAGGATTTAGGACTGGGCGCAGTTGTTCACTGCATAAAAAGCCAATTGCTGAGATGAGGAAGATTACCAATTAAGAAAAGATTCTTTTTTTTCGAGACAGTGTCTCACTGAGTCACCCTGGGTAGATGGCCACGGTGTCACAGCTCACAGCAACCTCAAACTTCTGGGCTCAAGCGATCCTCCTGCCTCAGCCTCCCCAGGAGCTGGGACTACAGGTGCCTGCCACAAGGCCCCATCTAGTTTTTCTATTTTTAGTAGAGAAGCTGGTGAGAGAAATTTTAACATGAATGATATCAGCTGGGAGACAAGGGAAGCAGCCCCAAATCCCTCTCTCCGACTAAGGAATGGTGGGGACTTTGATAAGGGATTAAGGAACATGGCTACATCCATCAGGGCACGTTGTGTTGAAATCAATGCAGGTAGTCTGATTCAGAAGTAACAAGTTAGTGATGGATAGTGACCCTTGGTGTCAGGAAGTCTCCAATAAAAGCCTTTAGAATGTCAACTTCTTTATCTTCCATTTCTGGGAAACAAGGCCAGGTAGTTAGTTAAAAGTTACAGGGTTCTGATCTTCAAGCCTCACTGGCCTAGGTAGCCAATGAAAAAGAACACATGTGTAGGAGTTCATCCTGTTTGTTCCAGGGGCCAGTCACATTTCTACTTAAAATACCGAAGGTAGCTTTTACTCCTCAGAAGTTCTACGCAGACGTATTAGAGTTGTTTATTGTGCACACTGTTAGTTCTCTTTCCCTATGTATTTGGGTTACCTCTACAACTCAGCTTCTTAAAGAAAGGACTGAGTTCTATGGTTTTTATGCAAATACATACCTTATGAGCGGTTTTTCAACAGATAATTATTGACTTTATTGATTAAATGTAGGTATAAATAAGACTGAGCTGATAGCATATGAGACTTACATCTTAGAAGAAGTTGGGCAGAATTTCAAATTGCAAACGCAATATTTACAGGAGTTTTTTCAACCTTTTTTGTCTCACTGCACACTTGACCCTATCGTTACACTTCACGGCTCACTTAAATTATGTTGATTAAAAATAAAGAGTAATATATATATATATATAATACATAAATATATATATATACTTCTTGTGCTTCGAACTTCTTTCAAAAATAATGTGATTAATGATCTTTAAAAATTTTCATGGCACACTGGTTGAAAATCACTGATTTAGAGTTTCAATATTTTAGAGCTGCTCAGTGGACCTTCCCCTTCCCCGGGCTCAATAAAGTAACTTACCTATTTTATATCAAGTTGAAGTCTTCCATTATAAATATTTGAAAAGATGTTGAGGTGAACAACTTTGCATCAGCTTGTCCATCATAATGCTTTCTGCTCTACTTTTTGTTCGTAAGCATTTCATCTTCTTCTACATGTTACATCTCCCGGCCTTATCCTATCTTGCCTAAATGCCCTTAAAAGTCTATTTTCTCCCTTCTTTTTCTTTCTACCATGGGGTACAAAATAATATGAAGAAATACACATTAAAAATGTGAAGAAGGATAAAGCATCGATCCCTGAGCTGTCAAATATCTTTTCTTATTTCCGAAAATCTAACTAAGCATTGAATATTGTCCTCTGAAAATTCACATTACTTAGAAACTAAGATACGGCCTTATTTGGAAATAGAAGATATAATTGAAGATATAATTTGAAGATATAATTAGTTAACAACCTCAAGATGAAATCATCGTAGATTTACGGTGAGTCCTGAATCTGATGCCTGCTATGTAGAAGAAGGAGGTACAGAGAGACACAGGAGAGAAGGGCATGTGAAGACAGAGGCGGCCTCTGGATCATGGCATCACAGGCTGTGAGCGTCAGGCCTAGGGAGCAAGGAGGGATTCTCTCCTAGAACATTCGGAGGAAACATGGCCCTGCAGATGGCTGGACTTCAGATTTCAAGCCTCCAAAACGGTGAGCGAACAAATCTGTGTTGTCTTAAGCCACTCGGTTTGTGATACTTTGACATGGAAACCTTTGAAAACTAATTCATTAGCAAAGCTGGTATTTTTCATGAACTTTAAAACAAACTCTACAGGCATAAAATGAATGTATTAAACTGCAAGAAGGTTGACATCAACTGTACATGGGGCTAAACAAAAAAAACAGTCCTCCTGGATCCCCTCTACTCTTTTCAGGACTACGTTTAGGATGTAAATGAAGTGTCTCCCACTGAAAGGACTTCCCGGTTAATAGTATATTTGGAAAGTCAGTGTGATACTTGACATTTAGAAGTTGGTTTCAAAGACAGAATCACTGTATAATTAATCTATTAGAAAACCTTCTGAAGATATAACTTCAGTCATTATAAAAACATGAACATTTAGTGAAGACATAATTGTCCTTTCCCTTGGGCAATTGGAAAGTTGAAAAAAAATATTACATAACCTCTGAGCAGAGGTGCTCCTTCTCCTGAACGCATGAGGGTTATGTTCCGTGAGATGCTACAGAGCAGGAATCCCCAGGCGGAGTTTGTCACGCCCTTGTCAGTGCTTTACACTCGATATCCAGCTCTATTACATCACTTATCGCATTATACTGTTATTATTGGTTTATCCAGTTGTCCTCCCAATAGACTGAGAACTCCACAAGGGCAGGAGTGTGTATAACTCATCTTCACACTCCCAGGTCCTGGCACCATGCTTGGCAGTGCTTGGTGCTTGATAAATGTTGAACTAATTAAATGTATTGACCTTGCTATATTCATAACAGAGTGGAAACATTTAAAACACATTGCAAAATTGCAGCGCTGAAATTGAGCATTTATTCTCAAAGCGGATGCAGCAGACGTATTTTTATTTACAAAACGGATTTTACACACTGCCCTTTCTCGAAAGAAAGCAGTCAGACTAAACAATTAATAACTCGAAACTGATGAGGGAAATGTTCATGGTTACTGCAGTCCGATATTTATCAGAAAGATACAGCAGCCTGGTGGCAGCAAGGCTAACACATTTTTCCTCCTCGTGGTCCATCCTCCCATAAAGCAGCTTTCAAGAACGGCAATAATGTGGCTGAAGGAGAATGAGTTTTGCCTAAAAGACGCACAAACCTGAGGTTAAATATTCCAAATTCCTTTGCCTGGCATCATAAGCACATTCCACTCCTCTGCATTTAAGGGTAATGAGTGTGGAAAATATTCTAAGGTGATACTAGAATTTTTCTAAGCAGAATGTGCTATGTCAGAGGAACACAGGCTGTAGCTAGTGTGCTCATCTCTGAGATTACAACACCTGTCAAATTTCAGGCTATAGAGAGAGAGAGATCCCAAAACCAAAGAAACTGGGAAAGTCAGGTGGGGGTTCCCAATGAAGAATGTCAAGAATTTGGGTTTCAGGAATGTGACTGAAAGAGACAGGATTTAAAGGAGGACTTATGTTTCCCGGGTTTTCCAGTTTGTGGTTGGCAGCCTCTAAGATGGTCCCAATAATCCCTACCTCCTAATATTCGAGCTCTTGTGAAATTATCTTACCTGGACTGTGGGTTGGACCTATTGGCCCTTTTCTAACAAATGGAATATGGCAACAGTTATTGGATGCCATATAACTGTCAGGGACCAGGACTGGCCGGCTCATCTAGGTTCGGACAGAGAGGCTAAGTTACCTTGCCCAGGAACAATTGCTCTTAGGTGCCTGAGGGCTTTACTTTAGCTAATGCGGGTGGGGTGGGGGAGCCTTAGAATAGATAGATCTTAGTCTTTAGCAGAACTCGGTAATCTTCAGCCGAGACACTGTGCTGGCGTTCTGCAGGTGGAAGAGGAGAAGACAGGGTTAGAGTAAGCGAGTCTGCGATAGAATGTGCATGCTCCCCAATGCCTTCTCCCCCAGGCTAATATAAGGCTGATCTCATGCTTCTCAACAGCACAGGTGTAGAGACTGCCAATTCACCACTGCTCTCATCTCATGAGCTCTCATGCTTGTAAGGAGAGCAAAATCCCTCTCCTTGCCCTTTCCACCCAGGTGTTCCATTATTGAGCTATACAGGTATTTCCTAAAACTCTCACTCCTTCTAGCCATAGTCTATACAGGCTGCTACATGCCACTTCTGAAATTAGTTAACATTCACCTTGAACTGCTTTCCCTCATTCCCTGACTACTCTGAACACAGCCAGTAGACATTTTGTGGGCTGCCCTGTGAAGAGTCTCACGTGACAAGGAACTCCAGCTCCCAGTCCAACCACCCACTGGAACTGAATCCAGCCAACAATGCACAAGTGCACTTGGAAGAGTACCCTCCTCCGGTTCAACCTTGAAATGACTGCAGCCCTGGCTGCAACTTTGATTTCAGCCTTGTCACAGAGCCTAGCCAGGAGCACCAGATAAACCACACCCACATTCCTGACCCATAGAAATAGAGATAGTAAAAGTTTCTTGTTTTAAATCACTAAGTTTTGGAATAATTTGTTATAGTAATAACTACTACACATAGTTCAACCCCAGCCTCTAATATTAACTACATCCTTACTTTTCAAAATACATATTATGATTTATATTTGAGAGATTTATGATTTATATTTGATTTATGTTACGTAAAAGGTAAGACCTCTGTCTTAAAAACCAGGTACTGTTTGGGGTGAGTAAATTCAGAGAGCAAATCATTATGATCAAGACCTAGGATGTCTTGTCTTCTAAAAAAGCCAATTAAGCAGAATGTGGCAAAACTGACTTAAGGAGAGTCACCTTAAAGGCCAGAAACCACAGGAGCCAAATGATCAGCCCATGCAGTCATCTTGTGACTAGTGAAGGAAAAAAAATCATGTTATCCATCAAGTACCTGTGTGGTTTTTTGTTTGTTTATTTTCAATGCAATATTTTCGAGTTACATGGGAACTCGAAAGCAACACGATCTGCCGCTCTATCTAATTTGATTCTCCAGAGATGCCCTCTACATGCTCAAAATTAATACTAAGCACTTATTCTGTGGAAGAACATAATTGCCTGGTTGCTACAAAACAACATTTTATTTCAGATTCTATTCATTGCCTACTCATTTTCCCAAATGTTTTCCCTGTTGCTCAAAGTTTCTTGTACAATAGAGTACTTTATTAGAAAATGTTTACTAATAAACTGAAGGCAAGGGTAACTATAAAAAAAGATAAAGTGTTCAATTAGAATAGCTTAATTACAATGTGACTTTCTGTAGCACTTGTAGCTTATAATTTTTATCTGATAGCAATGTCAAGTATTCATTCAAAATAAGACATCAAGCATTTGGTTCCTTCCAAATTTAACTAGACGAGCTGGACGGCACAAGGCTTGTACACAGATTCTCGGTCTCTAGACCTTCACAAATCATGCTGATATTTTCTATTCTATAATGGAAAATAGCATATTGCTCATTCAGACAAACCATGGTTTTAGGTCTTTCAACCTGAGGTACCACTGTGAAGGTTTTTTGTTAAGTAGGGAAAAAGAGCAGGACGGGTCATTTGAAGTCTTCCCTGAATTCTGTGCCCTACCCTCCCAATTTCAATATACTCATATATTTAAAGTTGAGGAAACACATGAAGCCTTTTTGAATTCTTTTTCAAGTCCCCATTTTTAATGCATATAATGTTTTTCTTTTTTTTCTTTTTCTTTCTTTCTTTCTTTTTTTTTTTTGAGACAAAGTCTCACTTTGTTGCCCTGAGTAGAGTGCCATAGAATCATAGCTCACAGCAACCTCAAACTCTCAGACTGAAGTAATCCTCTTGCCTTAGCTTCCTGAGCTTCAGGAACTATAGGTACCCACCACAACACCCAGCTATTTTTCTATTTTTTTTTTCTTGGTAGAAACAGAGTCTCACTCTTGCTCAGGCTGGTCTTGAACTCCTGACCTTAGGTGATCCACCTGCCTCGGTCTCCCAGAGTGCTAGGATGACAGGTGTGAGCCATCGTGCTCAACCTGGATACAATGTTCTAAAGGCTCGTTTAATTTCCCACTCTTCATATATCAGTCCTATCCAAGCTAGTGACAGTATCCAATGATGGTATTGTCCTGATAAAAGATTGATTGGATGCTTGCCATAATCTACAAAGTTGTCATTATCCCATCTCCTGGACAAATATTGAATAAATCACTAGCTACCAAATATTATCAGCTCTTGAAACAAAGTTCAAGTTGTCATAAGACCTCACATTTTCTTGTTGATAATGATTTCAGTCAGTCTTCTCCCAGCATTACATTTTTTATTATATCTCACACAATTAATAAAATTTATAGATTTTTCCTTTGAAATGTCATACTCCAGGCAAGGTGCAATGGCACAAGCCTGTAATCCCAGCACTTGAGAGGCTGACGTGAGTGAATTGCCTGAGCTCACAGGGTCAAGAACAGCCTGAGCAAGAGCAAGTCTCATCTCTAAAAAATAGCTGAACATTTTGGTAGGCACCTATAGTCTCAGCTACTTGAGAGGCTGAGGCAAGATAATCACTTAGCCCATGGGTTTGAGGTTGCTTTGAGCTGCGACACCACAGCACTCTACCAATAGTGACAGAGTAAGACTGTCTCAAAAAAAAGAAAAAAAGAAAAGGAAAAGAAATGTTATACCCTATTTAAAAAAATAATAAAAATTATTCTAGCCACATAAACTCAATTAAATTATCTAGGGCTTTTATAGGCACATATAGGTCAATGGCATGCCAAGCAAATTGAAGTGGTAATACTTGGAAAATTTTTCAAAGCAAAATCTAAATTATTTAAATATTTGGGATAAAATTAAACTCTTTAGCTCTAAGTTATTGAATTTTCTCAGTTTATTGCTTTAAGTTTTTCCACATTGTAATACACTGCACACTTTAACAGATTATAATGAGGAGGATCCATGTGTAAAACGCGCCAAGGTCAAAATACTGTGTTTGGTTAGTATCAGGGAATGCCCTTTGCTCATTCCTTCCTGATGGCCAACTCCTCCCCTCAGGGGATCCCCAGTCCTGACTGTCATGATCATTTGTCCTTGCTTTGCTCTTGCATATAAGGAGGGATCCCTAACCGAGGAGGTTTACTTTTGTTGTGTCTCGTTTCTTTTGTGGAACATAATGTGTTTAGAGTTTATACTCACTGCACATAGCTGTAGTTTGTTCATTTTCACTACTGAATGTGTTCTATTACATGAATAAACAATTTGTCTATCATTTTACTGTCGGTGGATGTTTGGGCAGGATTCCATTTGGGGCCATTATGAACAGCACTGCATATTCTTGTCAAGTATTACCAAAGTGCATGTAAGTATGCACTTCAGTAATAAGACATATTTCTGAGACAGGAATTTCTAATAGTGCATATCCACACTCTACTGAATAAAGCCAAAACCTTTTCCACAGTGTTTGTGCCAGTGTGTAATTCCACCAGTTTTTGAAAGCTTTTATCATTCCACATTCTTCCTTTGGTATTCAGACTTTAAATTTTCTTCAGTCTAGTGGGAATCCCTTGATTTTTTATTGAGGTTGTGATATGCTTTTCCTGATTCCCAGTTAGTTTGGACATCATTTCAAATGTACATTGGTCATTTGGATTTTCTCATCTGTAAAATCTTTTCCTTATCTTTCTATTGTATTGGCAAACTTTTTTTTTTTTTTTACTGAATTTGTGTTAAAGTTAAATGAAACCTATAGGTCAATTTAGGGAAAAGTGATATTTTGGCAAATTTTAGAGTTAGAATCTATGACCATTATATATATCTCCATTTACTCTGTGTTTTAAAATTTATTTTAATGAAGTTTTGTATTATCTCTATAGATCCATTTCTAGGTATTTGATATTTTCATTCCATTGTATATAGTATCTTATTTAAACTCCAGTTTCTATTATTAGTCTGTACAAACAATGACTTTTGTGTGTTGGTGTTTCAGAATTAGAATAAAATTATCTTTAGATTGTTTAAATTTCCTGCACACACTACCATATTATATAAAAATAATACATTTTATTTTTTTAATTTCAAATTCATATAAACTTTGTTTTGTTATACTGGTTTGGGATGTGTTTTGTTTGTTTTATCCTTATCATATTAAATAAGACCTCCAGAAAAAAAGAAAAATGTTGCATAGAGGTAGTAGTAGTGAATAATTTTGTCTTGCTCCCAAATTTACAGGAAAATCCCTCAAGCTTCAGCATTAAAAATAGTTAAACATTAAACAGGATGTGCTATACTCATTAAATGTTTTTTATCAAATAAAGGAAATTTCATCTTATTCCTATTTTGCTGCTTTTGTTAATTTAATGAAAATATTGAATTTTGACAAATATTTCTGTTCATTTATTAAAATGAAAATAGAATATTTCTCCCATTTTTACTCTGAAATGCAATAATTTCATTAATTTTTTTATATCAATCTCATGTTCTTGGAATAAACTTTATTTGGTCACAATATATTATCCCTTTTATATACTGCTGTATTAGATTTGCTAATATTTGGATTAAGGTATTTTCATCTATGTTTATTTACAGGAGGTAAACTTTAATTTTCTCATCATGTATTTCTGGAGATTTGTTATTAAAGTCATGATAGCCTCATTAAATGAATTGGGGAGACTAATCTTTCAAGTCCCTGGAAGTTTGTGGAAGACTGGCATTATTTATACCCCAAAAGCTTCATAGAACTCAATAATCAAACCATCTTGGCATAATATTTTTTCTATGGAAAGTTTTTACATTATCTTTTCAATTTTCTTTGTAGTTATATGGCCATTCATATTTTTTATTTCTTACATCCATAAGAAACTGTAATTTTCTGGAAACATATTCATTGTATTCAATTTTTGTCAGTATGGTAGTCATATTATCTTGTTTCAATATTGCAGTACATGCAGTAATATCCTATTGTTGACTCCTGATTATTGTTATTTACACTTTGTTTTCTTTTATCAGTCTTGGAGGGGGGAAAGAAAATGGACTAAAAAAATAAAATTTTCTTAATTTTTTTTTTTTGTTAAGTATCTAATAAACACCTACAGCTCGTGGTGTTTAATAGGTTTGGAAGACCTCGGTCATGTGTCGTGCACCTCAAGATTCTGTCATGGTCTCATCTTACGCATGCCATAACCTTTAACACATGATTACAGCTGAAAGAAAATTAACCTTAATTCCTTTCTCTTTTTCCCATTTTTCTCTTTGCAATTCTTTCTCATATGCAACAGAACATATAACACTCTCAGGAAAGCTTGCAGGGGCTCAATGATGAACCAACCACACTCAAACAAGAAAGCCGCTGTCCTTGAACAACTATCTGGTCCAGAAGCTAAGTGGCCCAGACCCAGAGCCTGTGAAATGAATGAAGCCACAGGATGCCAATCAGCAGAGTCAGTGGAAAACTGGGAAATTTTATGTTAGGACTGCCTGAAATAAGTGTGTAAATGATATGAGAAGTCCTGCAGTAAGTCACAGAGTAAGCAGTTCAAATGCACTTTCTGCAGAGGTTTTGTCATTATTTTCAGTGTAAAAATGTGTAGCTTTATTATTTTTCATCACTTTAGCTTAGAATAAACCCTATAGGCAGCAATTTGTTCAGAAGAATAGAACTGTATGTTTAATGAAAAGTAATTGCTGCCTATCTATCTCTGAAAAAGTTAATGATGATTTTGTAACTTGCAAAAAATGTTTTCAACATTTACCATCCAATATGATGTAGTGATATTGCTGAACACATAAAAAGGCAAAAATCTGAATTATCAGCATCAGTTATCAAAAAAGAATTATCAGCATCAATTTCAAAAGTAGCTAAGAAGACTGAGGCATAAGATAACCAATTCAACCCAGGCAGCTGCAGAAAGTGCATTTACACAAGACTCTATGAAGCGTATCTTTTCACTTAAAGTAAATGAGTACTCTCCTAATTAATTTCACTCGTTTTGATTCCAAGCTTTTTTGTGCATATACAGAAGTGAAGCAATAGCTTTATAAATGTGTTGGCTCCATTAGCCACAACAGAACTTTGCAAACTATTAAATGATGCCAGTTTTTATAGTAGTATGTTCAGACACTTGAAAGAGACAATCAGTTAAATTAATTCTAGTGATTTTATTCTTTTTATTCAATTCATAAAATTATAGTATAACTTTTGGAAGATCATTATGTTGCAGGAGAATGAACTGGCATTATTGTGAATGCAGCTGTAAATTCTGTATCACATTATTAATGATTAAAAGTATTTGTTTTATGGTGATAATACAAATACAAATTTTAGTGTAGTATAACAGCATGATTAAAAAATGTTCTTACAGGGCAGCACCTGTGGCTCAAGGAGTCCCATATACCAGTCCCATATACCAGGGATGGCAGGTTCGAACCCAGCTCTGCCCTAAAACTGCAAAAAATAAAGTTCTTACAAAATTAAGAGATATACAGAGATTTTCATGTGTATAAATGTATTAGTAAACTTTCTATTTCAAATATATATACACAAATGTGACAAATAAGATTAGTTAACATAACTATATATTCATATTTGAGTAAAAAACTTGAATAACAAATTTAGGCAATAGACTATATTACATAATTTATAACATATTAAATATTAGAAGGATCAATATTGTCAGTTAGGCACAGGTAGTATGTGCCTCCTCCACAAAGAAAAACCATAATAGTAAGAAGAGACATTTCAAACAGATTGCCTGGGAGAGAACATGAGGATTCACTAAAGAAGTGATGGGAAGCACTAAAAATAGTAAGGAGAGGGTGCAAGGGCAGGGACTGACTGAGAACCAGGAGAAGGTCCTGGGCAGAGGAAAACAGCAAGAGAGAAATTCCCAAGACTCCAGCATACTATGAAATGGGTTTATGATCTTGGAGAACACATTGACCCACACGGGCCTTGGGCGTGACAGAAGGAGCTGCCCAGAGATTGCAGAGAGATTGCTCCAGAAAGGGTACCTACATGGAGTCCCACAAACATCCTAGCTTAGAGCAGCTCAGCTGGGTGCTCTTCCAAGATCCTGGAGACCAGGGAACTACAGGTGCAGTGGGTGCCACTGTGCTGCTCTTAGGAGGGAGAGGAAAGACTGAGTGTTCTCACATACCCCTGGGATGGTCCCCATCCCCTGTGGTGGGCTGCTTTTTAGATTGAAACATGAGAAGACTTCACTCACCCCAGTTTCTTGTTTGCACAGCTTGCCTGGGAGGGCCCTCCACCCTCTCTGGTCACAAACCCCAGACACCAGTGTGAGAGTTTAATGCTAGCTGCACCCTGCCCTCTGGCTGAGTTTAGCATGACATGGCTACAATCATAGCATAACTGAAGAGGGGCAAGCTAACCTAAGCTCTCCAATGCATTCCTAGAAATATACCCACTGCCTCACTACAAGCTGCCGGGAGACTAAGACTCAAGCAGATGACACTTTCCGCAGTTTCTTGTCCATAATGCTCTTGTGAGAGGGTCCTTGCACTCTCTGATCACAGGCCCATAGCTGGCATTATTTTGATAGTTCAATGCTAAACTGAACCCCAACTTTAGGCCAAATATGAGGTGGAACACTGTATTTGCTGCCTGGTCATGGAGGAATGAGGAAAGCTAAGCTCTCTTAAGAAAACTTAGGACAATACCCATTTCCCTGCTACAATCACCTGTGAGGCTAGGGACCAGCTTGCCAAAGCATTACAGCTACCAGCAACACCAATATGGACCACTTGAGTCCCGGTGGGTTGCTCTATTACCACTGCTGCCATCACCAATGTCGCATAAGTTTTCCAGGGGTCTGAGAAGAGAGAGGGGCCTCTGCTCTCCTATCCAGTCCACTGCTCCCACTACTAGCTTCTAAGCAAGCCATCTGGAAGCATGAGAATTGGCTTTGAAGCTTACTTACAAGTACTCGTGTTAGCATAAACTGTTCTGGCACCTAAAAAATAGTCACACTCAGCCCCTACTGCCACTATCAAGGCCTGAACACTGGCTCAGCTGGTGCCCAAGACTCTGGCAAAATTTCACCACAGCCTTAGCCTGTAACTATACCCTAAGCCGCCAAAGAAATGATATCACTGATCCAGTATACTACTGAAGAAATCATAAAAGATTATCCTAGCACAGATATCCAAAATCAAAGCCAAAGTGTTCTACTCACCCAATAACATATGTACCTTTTCAGGAAAATATTTTTCCCTATGAATGTAATTTCAAATACTTGGAACAAGTGACTGTTACTCCAGATGCCCAGATATCCACAGAAGGACACAAGAAACATGAAAAAGTAAGGAAACATGAAACCACAAAAGGACCACAACAATTGTCCAGCAATGGATCCCAATCAAAAAGAATTCTTCAAAATGCCAGATAAATTCAAAATATTGATTTTTAAAAATCTCAATGAGATACAAGAGAAATCTCAAAGCCAACATAAAGAAACCAGAAAATCAATTCCGGATATGAATCTACCAAAGATAGATATTGTATCAAGCTAGTTGAGGATGTGGTGAAATACACACACATACAGATTCTAGAGGTAAAAAAATCTATTGAAGGAAGCACAAAACACTTAAATCTTTAAAATAGACTATACCAAGCAGAAGGAAAAAAAATCTTGGAACTTGAAGACATGTCTTTTGAAATAATCTAATCAGGTAAAACTAAGGAAAAAGAATAATGATGATGATGATGATAACCAAAGCCTTTAAGATGTCTGAGGTGATATAAAGAAACTACACTTACAAATTATTGGGGGGGAACAGAGATCAAAATGTTTAGAAAATCTATTCAAGAAAATAATTGCTGAAAACTTCCTAAATTTAGCAAGAGAAAGAAACATACATATTTAAGAGACCCAGGCAAATAACATTGCAAAAAGGACTTCATCGTGGCATATTCTAATAAGAAGGTCTAAAGTCAAAGTGAACAAAAGAGTTTTTAAATTACCAGGAGAAAAGCATATAGTCACATATTCACCTGTAAAGGAAACCCCATCAGACTAACAGCGTACTACTCAGTAGAAAACTTACTCACCAGAACAGAATGAAATGGCATTTTCAAAGTTCTGAAAGAAAAAACTATCAGTTAGGAATTTTATATTCTTAAAAAAATTTTTAAAAACAAAGAATTTTATATTCTTCCAGAATAAACCTCTTAAAAGGAAGTTAAATAAAGTCTTTCTCAGCCAAGCAAATGCTGAGAAAATTTGTCACCATTAAACCAGCCCTATAGGAAGTGTTCAAAAGTGTCTTAAACATGGAACTAAAGATCAATATTCTATCACAACAGCACACTAAATATATATAGTTTTACTATATATAGGTATTATATAACAGTCATACAAGTAAATATAGATATGATATAACTATAGTCATATGAAGGAGAAAGACAAAGGTTTTATTAAAATGGCAACACATCAGAATCACATAAACCCACAAAGACAAAAAGAAAAAATAAATTTAAAACAGATTTATAAAATAAACAGAAAAAGATCAGCAATGACAGGAACTAATCTTCATGTATCAGTACTAATCTTGAACATAAGTAGATTAAATGCTCCACCTGAAAATATAGATTGGCATAATGAACTTAAAAAACACACAATCTAGCTATATGCTACTTATAAGATACTCACTTTACTAATAAAGACCCATAGACTAAAAGTAAAGAAGTGAAAAAAGATATTCCACACAAATGGAAATCAAGATAACGGTAGCTATACTTATACCAAATAAAACAGACTTTAAATAAAAAAGGTTAAAAAAAAAAAGGACAAAGAAGATCATTATATAATGATAAGGGGATCAATTCAGCAAGAGAATATAACAACTCTAAATATATATGCACCTAACATTGGAGCATACAGATTCACAAAACAAATATTAATAGAACTAAAGAAAGAGAGAGAAATTGATACAACAATAATGGGAGATTTAACACTCCACTTACAGCACTCGACAGATCATCAAGACAAAAAATCAACAAAGAAACATTGGATTTAAATTGGACTTTAAACCAAATGGACATAACAGACATTTACAAAATAGTCTAGCTGACAGCTACAGTATATACAATTTTTTCCATCAGCACAAGAAACATTCTCCAAGACAGACCACATGCAAGGCCACAAACCAAGTGCACCTGTAGTCCCAGCTACTTGGGAGGCTGAGGCAGGAGAATCGCCTAAGCCCAAAAGCTGGAGGTTGCTGTGAGCTGTGATTCTACGGCACTCTACCAAAGACGATAAAGTGAGACTTTGTCTTTACAAAAAAAAAAAAAAATTAAAATTTTATCAAACATCTCATCACACCATCACACCACAGTAGAATAAATCTAGAAACCTATATGAAGAGTAGCTTTAGAAACTGACATATATGTAAAAATTAAACAACCTACTCCTGAGTGATCACTGGATCAATGAATAAATTATGTAGGAAATTTTTTTAAATTATTTAAAGAATGAAGATGAAAACAACACACCAACATACTAAAACTTGTGAGATACCACAAAAGCAGTACTAAGAGGGAATTTTATAGCATTAAATGGCCATATCACAAAAGTAGGAAGATCACAAAGTAACAACCTAACATTGCACCCTAAGTAACTAGAAAAACAAGAACAATTCAAACTAAAAATTAGAAGAAAAGAAATAAAATAGATCAGAACAGAGCTAAATAAAGTAGAGAAAACAAAATAATACAAAGAATCAATAAAATGAAAGCTGGTTCTTCAAAATGATAAACAAAAATGGTAAACCACTAGCAAGATTAACCAAGAAAATAAGAAAGAATTAAATTAACAAAATCAGAAGAAAAAACAGAAACATTAAATTTGATACCACAAAAACAGAAAACATCATCAGAGACTACCATGAATAACTATATACTCATGAACTAGGAAACCTAGAGAAAATAGATAAATTCCTGGAAACATACAACCTCTTGAGATTGAATCAAGAAGAAATTAAATTCTTGAGCATGCCAATAAATAGAAAGATGGAATAATAAAAGTTCTTGTTGACTTTGTCAAAGATCTATTGGCTGATAGTATGTGACTTTATTTCTGGTTTCTCTATTACGTTCCATTGATCTATGTGTCTGTTTCTATCCTAGTACCAAGCTGTTTTGATCACTATAGCCTTGTGATAATTTGAACTCAAGAAATGTCATAGCTCCAGCTGGTTCAACCATACTCTTTGGTTTCAACAGTATCTCCAGGGATTACCACTATTTTCTCTATGTGACTTTAACAACAGAAATATTCTAAGGCACTTATTTTTTACATCTCTTTTTATGACTACTCTTCAAGAATTTAAGCACACAGTTTATACTTTAGACATCTTTGTTTCTGTAGTGTCTAGTATATCTTCCTGATATACTAGTTAACATTCAATAAATTAAATCAGTCTTTCAATAAATGTTAACCTGCGTATTTTCCACAGACCAGTTTCCATGATAAACAAATAGATTGTATTGATGAATAAATTATACATGTCATGTGACACTCAGCCTCAATTGAAGAGACCAACAGTTAACAAGTTAAATAAATAAATATGTCTATTACAAATGTTAGGTCCTCTAAAAAATCAGGGAATAATGAGTAAAGTTCATTCTGAGGCTCACTCAGGAGGCAGTGGTCAGGGAAAGCCTCTAGAAAGAAGGAAAAGAAATTATAGAGAATCATTCCTTTGACGATCAGAAGGAAGATTATTCCAGATAGAGGAATTAGCATTACAAGAGATGGGGAAAAACCTTGGTGAAACTAGTGTGAAGTAACATAAGATGAAAATTTAAAAATCAGCAAAAACCAAATGGGGCAAAGCTTTGGGGTCATAATAACAAATCTTATTTTTAAGATTTTTTTATTTAAAGTGCCATGGGAAGTCTTCAAAATATCTTAAGCAAGGGATCAGGAAGGCAAAAAAGGATTTTAACAGTTACTCTATCTGCTTTAAATATCCTAGAAGATATTGGTGAGGCAAAGAATAAAAACAAAGAGACCAAATGGAGCTTACTGCAGTTTAACAGGAATATGCACAGTGGCCTGTTGTAGGGTGTTGTCAGGGCATGCACAAATTGTAATTTTCAGCTTAAAAAGAGAAACAGGACTTGCTAATGGGTTAGAGAGAGGGAGAAGTCACAGTTGACCATTGATACTCTGGCTTGAATGACTGGATGGAGCCAATTACTGAGATGGAGAGGACCAGAGTGCAACAGATGAAGAAAATAAGCAATTAGAATTTTGACATGCTATTTTGAAGAACCTGTGAGATGCCAGGTTGATGTCATTCATGTGTGTCTTAAATTCAAAGAGTAAGCTGGGTTTGAAATAGAAATTTAGCTTTCTAATTGATGGGGAAAAAAGTCATAGGTATAGATTCAAACACCTAAGAGATGGGTATTACTGGAACAGAAATTCCAAGGCAGTCCTTTAGAAACTCCAAGTTTTAGACCACAGAAAGAAGAGGAGGGGAGTGGGAAGCAGATAAAAGAGGAAAAAGGAAAATCATGAGATTGTGGTGTCTTGGTAGCCTAGAGAGAAGGGTTTCCACATGGACAGAATGTCCCCTGAGTGGGATGATCCTAGAGGTCAAATAGTTTCAGGCAGAGAAGCAATCCACTAAGTGGGTCACACAGAGGTCCTTGGTGACCTAAGTATGCAAGAATATTTTTAATGGAATGAAGGATCAGAAGGCAAACTAGAGATTTTATCTTTCACAAATGATTGCAAAAAAGAGTTAATATTACTCCCCTACATTATCGGTATTACCTTGATTTTCCTTTTTCCTCTTTTCCTTTTTCCTCGACATGGCACTTCTTATTTTACAATATAGATAACCATCTTTCCGTTTAGGCTGTAATGTCATATGGGCTGGATCTATAACTCATACATACTTTCGTTCCCCACAACTGGCACATGATAAGTTTTCAATTCATGTTTATTAAAGTAATGAACTGGACATTGGTGACACTTCCAGGTCAAGCCTCCTGGGGCAACTTAACTGAATGTATGTGCATCATATTACGGGCTTGCTTCCCTAGGGCAATTTTAAAGACCTTTCAGAAAGAGATAAAAATTCAACTGCCACTAGGGGGCTCAAATGTACACAGATGTGGAGCTGGGATCACTTTGATCCCAATGTCTGAGCTCCCTGAAGATGCTTAAAGGGTTAAAAGGTCAAGAAGTACAGATAATGGAGCTGGAACATATTCTTCTTAGCAAAGTATCTCAAAAATGGAAGAAAAAGTATCCAATGTACTCAGCCCTATTATGAA
>CAUYON010172406.1:0-11298 GCA_963573935.1 Arctocebus calabarensis
TTTTTTGAGACAGAGCCTCAAGCTGTCGCCCTGGGTAGAGTGTCGTGGCATTACAGCTCACAGCAACCTCCAATTCCTGGGCTCAAGCAAGTCTCCTGCCTCTGCCTCCCAAGTAGCTGGGACTACAGGCGCCCGCCACAATGCCCGGCCATTTTTGTTTGGGTTGCAGCCATCATTGTTGTTTGGCGGGCCCAGGCTGGATTTGAACCCGCCAGCTCAGGTTTACACGGCTGGCGCCTTAGCCCGCTGAGCCACAGGCGCCGAGCCAAATCATTTGCTCTTAATAAATGTTTGCTAGCTGAATGAGCAAGATCCCGTGAAGGCAACAAGCTGGGGAGTAATTGAGGTAGGGCAGGACTGCTTGTAGATAGTATGGTTGTAGATAGAGCAGTCAGAGAAGGATTGAGCCCCCACAGATGCCGGAAACTGGCTGTTGGGAGCGTTGGCCAGAGCAAAAAGATCCTGACCTGGGGAGTGGCAAGTACAGAGGCCCTGAGGCTGGAAAGCAGAGGCTGGGGGAGGGCCATGTTGGATGAGGTCAGAGGGTAGACAGGCCACTCCTGCCAACTTCTCCTGTCTGGGGAGATTTCATTGGAATGTTGTGTGGAGTAATGGAATAGTTTTAAAGTAAGGAGTTAAATAATCTGATTTGCATTTCTGAAGGGTTCCTCTGACTCCCCTGGTAAAGGTGGAGAGAAGTGGTGTGGCTGGGTGGGGCTGTCCAGACCCTGGCTGCCAGAGGAAGGTGGAGTGAGGAGAGTGCCAGGGATTTTTGGAGGGGGTGGCAGGATTTGTGGATGGATTGGATTTTGAAGGCAAAGGAACAGACGGGTTCTTGGCTTTGCTGCTGAGACATGGGCCACTTGGGACATTTTGGTCTTGAAGTTCTGTGAGATGTCCAGGAGAAGATGTCAGGCTCAGCATTTAGATACGCAAGTCTAGAGCTCAGAGGAGGTGAGGGCTGGAGAAACAAATTTAGGAGGCATGAGCATGGAGGTATTTAGAGCCAAGGGAGTAGATGAGATCAACAAAGGAAAGTGCTTTGCCTAAGGAAGAGTGCTTCTGAAGCCAGAGCCTGGAGGAACACCTGGAGAAAAGGTGGTGTGAGA
This sequence comes from Arctocebus calabarensis, assembly GCA_963573935.1. Taxonomy (NCBI): domain Eukaryota; kingdom Metazoa; phylum Chordata; class Mammalia; order Primates; family Lorisidae; genus Arctocebus; species Arctocebus calabarensis. The sequence goes on from CAUYON010172406.1 coordinate 1,110, forward strand.
GCAACAGCTGTAATGATGGCCAGAGTCCGGTGGCCTTTGTTCAGGGAGAGGGTGAGGAAAGATCAGAAATTGTGATCGACTTGGGTATGGCATTTGGTGCCCTGGAGGAGGACGTTAGGGTCAGAACAGACAGGTGTGTGAATAGAAAAAGGAAGCAGCAGCAATGCCCGTGGCCAGCAGCAATGCCGGTGAGGACTGGGCCAGTCTGGGAAGCCAAGGAGTCTATTGGGTTCAGTTTACCAGCAGCTTGCCCAGTGAATCCAGCCTTGGGCATGCTTCAGAGGACAATCCTACCTGGTAATACTTCAGAAGTTTGGTAGCAGAACTCATTAGCAGATTTGGATTCACTTCTGAATCCTGTAGTCTGCAGAACCTGTCCTTCCTGTACTAGCCCCTTTCCTTGCCCCAGAGTCTCTCTGGGTCCAGAGCCTCTAGATGAGAGCATCCCGGAGCCTGACGTATTCCAAGGATCTTTCCTAGAGCAGAGCGAGACTTCCTTTACTAATGGCATTTCTGGAAGGTTCTTTTCTGGGTTTGAGATTTTTTTTTTTTTCTTTAGGGAAATTTTGGTGGTCAGGACCTTTACTTCCCCAAGGCATTGCTGGCTCTGAGGAAAGCTTAGAATGCATTTGGCTTGGGGACAGTCTAAGAGTTGAAGGATCTCTGGTGGGTTCTCGGGTCTACAGAACTAACGGCACTCATATATTTGAGTCTGTTGGGTTCCCAGTTGCTTAGCTAAATGCTTTTTCTTCATCTTGTTCATTGTTGTTTTTACGTCTGTTATCTGGAGGGGATAGTACATCAACTCATTGTATACATGAAGAAACTGAGGCTTGGGAAACTAAAAGGATTTGCCCAGAGTTCCACATTTGCTAACAACCAGAACTGCAGCCTGGACCTGCAGAACCACCAGATGAGGCCTCGCCTTCCTGACTGATGAGCCCCATGTGGGGTTTAAGGCACCTGGGCCTCCCACTGCCTCTCAGGAATAGTAGTGCCCATATGCTGGGCCAGGGCTATGGTGCATTCTTCTTGCCTTCAGACCACCTGTTTCCTTTGATGCTCAACACCCGCACCCCATGCACACCAGGTGCATTAGATGCCAGGAAGGTAGAATGAGGCAGGCCTTGAACCTTGCCAAGCCTTGTGGCAAAGGGAGCCCCTGGCTCTTCAGGAGGCTATTTGTACAGCAGGTATGTGGGCTTATGTCAAACTCTGCAAAGCGAGCTCACCTGGACCATGTCTGAGGAGTGGGTAGACTGAGACCCAAAGAAGGCAGAGGGATGGGGCAGGGCTCATCTTGAGAGGTAAAACGTTTTCTGCCTTCTGACAGGCCCACGTGGCTTTGGGCCCTTGTTTTCCTCCTTCCTTCCTCCTCCTACACAGCAGGTCTCACCTAGGCTGGGGCTGCGTGGCTGGGGCAGGCTGTTTTCAGGTTTCAGAGGATTTGAGCCCCAGCCCAGGCTTTCTCAGTCTTTATCACCTTCTGGCCTGGCTCTTTCTGAGGAGGGTAATCCTGCCCAGTAGTCACCTAGGGTTCTTTAACAGAAAGAAACTGCAACCCAGAGAAAGAAATGACTTGCCCGGGTCACTACCCAGGAAGGTAGTTTCCTATTTTGTGCCTCCTGCTATATCCTGGGGCAACCTCCTTCAGCCCTGCAGAAGGCTGGTCTTTTTTGGGTGCTCATTTAGAGCGAGGCTTTGTTCTTTATCCTCCCAGCAATGTTATGAGGAAAATACTATTATTATTGTGCTCATTTCACAGAGGAAACTGAGGGAGAGACGCAGAGACATAACTTGACTTGTCTAAGACCACAGGTTGCAAATGGCACAATCCAGATTTAAACTCAAGTCTGGCTTCAAAGAGTGTGCTTTTGACCATCATCCTCAAACTGATTTGACTTCTAGGCTCTGTGAGGATACCACGGAGAATGAGGATACCACATCATTTAATGACATAGCCTCTCAGGAGTTGGGCCTGAGAACTCCATCTGGCTTTGGCTGTTCTGAGAGAGGAGAGTCACACAGCCCCTTCTGCGTGCCTGGCCACTCCAGATGCTTGGAAGGCCCACCTTTTTCTGGGAGGGCTTCTTAGACCAAGCAGACAGTCAAGTCTCTCCCTCTTTCATCCCTTTCCCACTCCTGTTCCAGCAGGTCCTACGACCCTGAGAGCCTGGGGGTCCTTGGCCAGCTTGCCTGAGCCCTGGACTTGGAAGGATGGTTGTCCCCTCCTGCCTCAGTTCCCCTCACCTTCTCTGGCTTTGCAGCCTGTTTGGGAAGGGACCAAGGTCCTGAGTGTGCAGTGCTCCCACCCCTGCAGGCTGCCACCTGTGCCACACGACTCCTCCTCACCCCCTTCTCTTTTCCTCATGAAGGAAAGATGCTAGAGCAGTGGGGTCAGGGTGGACAAAGTTGAGTTTCTGGAGCAGGAGCAGTTGGGGAAAAGGATGGGACTTTGCTGGATCTGTCATGGGCCATGGCCCAGCTGTCCTGCCGACCTGCTGTGAAACCCTGGGGAGCTGCTAAGACCCAGCAGTCACAATACCTGTCTGTGGAGTTGTGAACAATAAGGGTACTGTTGTAAAGTGCCGAGTGCTGTCCCTGGCACAGAGTGGGTTTTCTAAGAGGGGCACCATTCCTACTCTTCCTCTTGAGATTTTGCCTTTTTGTTTTTGTTTTGCGGTTCTTTGAGACCTTCAGGTGAAATTTAGATTTTTTTTCTGTTATTCATTATGTATAAAAAAAATCATCCTTCAGAATCCAAGGCTTCTGATCTGATCATGACTTCTAGGGTTTTCTTTTCTGTCTTTTTGTTTTCTGGTTTCCCCTACAGAAAAAAGGATCTGTGCCTTTAAGTACCCAGCAGGCCCAAATGGGACCTGGCCCTTTAAAAGCACATTACAGAGAGTTGGAGAGTTGGACCACAGCCTTTGTTTAAATAGCCATGATTAGTCCCAGCGGACTGGGCTGGGGTTGTGTGTCTAGGAGCAGAGTGGCTAGCCTGGCTGGGGCATTAGGGGGTGGGGGGAGGATGTGTGTCTAGGGGGCCTGGCTGGCTGGCCCCCGGCCTGGTGAGAGGTGAGGTGGTAGCCCTGCCGAGGGATGGTGAGTGGCCCTAGTGGAGGTTGGAACAACAGGAAAGAATGAGGCAGCCTCAGGTCGAGGGAGATCTGAATGAGATGGGCAGCGATGGGCACCGGCAGAGTGGCTGTACCAGGTGTAGGATCCTGGTAGGGACCCCAGTTCCTGGGACAGGGTGGGGGCTCTCTGCCCCTCTGTACAGACAGACATCCACCCCCAGCCCAGAAGGTAGATATAATTCATTGGGACAGTCCTGCCAAAAAGCGGGAAACCAAGAAGAATGCTGTTACTGTTTTTAGTTTCTAAAGTGAGAGGAAACCCTGTGTCATTCGCTCCTTTCCACAGGCGCCGGTGGCTTCTGGGTGCTGTGTTGAGAACAGGGAAATGCCAGGAACTGCTGAGAAGTTTTCTGAGCCAAGGAGTTTGGCCTTTGCTCTGAGTTGCCCAGCCCTAGGCTGGCTGGGTGCGGCTATGCTGTGGCTTGGGGGACGCAGCAGGACTTTGTTTCCCCTCCCTTCCTGTGTCCACTCCCTCCCTGATCCCTGGGCTCAGACCCCAGGGTGGGATCAAGGGGTTGGGGTCAGGAGGTTGGAAGGGTGGTAGACTGGGAAGGCTAAGAGTGGGCCAGGAGTGTATTTTGGCTTAAATACTTGAAATGGTTGTCAGAAGCCCAGTCACTTTGGTGTGGCAGAGTCTTCGCTGGGGGAGTATCTCATGTTTGAAGAATCAAAGGATTTGGTTTATTACAGCCAAGTCTCGGTGCCCATTGATGGGGGACAGATAAGACTGCCTACCAGCAAAGGAGTCCTTCTCATATTGTTCCAGATAGTCACCTAGGAGGTGACAAAGGCAGGGCTCAGTATGGTTCTGGTGATCTAGGGCTCCTATAGTTACTTAGAGGTTGGTGCATTCAATCACATAATTTTTGTGGTTTGGTGAAAGGAAGAATTTCTAGTTGAAACCCAGATGCTAGGTGTCCTATACCACCCTTGTGCCTGTGAACTGTGTGAGCTTGGGCAAGCTACTTGATCTCTCTGAGCCCCCACTTGTGTTGTGGGGTGGCACTTAGGGGCAAGCCCTGGAGGGAGTTGTCAGTTCCGCTGGGAAGGTTTTGTGGAGGTGGTGACAGCCTTGGAGCTAGGCATAGAATGTAAGGAAGGCTCAATTGCACCCTGAGTGGAGGTGGGCACCCCAGTGGGACGAGCTCACTGGGGCTGAGCAGGGCCAACAGGGCTGGATTAGAATAGAACCTTGGAAGCTGGATTTTAAGTACACACTTTCTTAGTTGGAAATGCTTGGGCCAGGTAGGAAATGACAGGCGCCGTTGGCTTAGCCTAGAGTGAGTTGGTATGAAATGTGGAAGAAAAGGGTAGTCTCTAAAGCCTGGCCTTGAGGTATCCCATTGAGGTCTCTGAGCCTCCGTTTTTCCTAACTGGAGTGCTGTGTAAGGGTCAGAGGTATGAGGTCTGCAAAACGCAGAGCCAGTGCCTGCCACATGCACTTCCCAGGTGTGTGGGCTAACTGTGGTGTGGTACTTGAGAGCCACAGATGGTTTTGGTGCAGTCACTAGGAGCAGGAGGACCTTGGCAGCCACATGCCTAGTTTTCTTTGATGTTGTTTCTCTATGTTTCTGTCTATGCCAGTGGCCTGGGAGACCATAGCTTGTTGGCAGCCACCTTCTCCTGCAGTTGTGCTGCTGTTGAACACTCCTGGCTATCCCTGGCTAGTTACAGTCTGAAAAGCAGCAGCTCTGATGCCTCATAGGGACTCTCAGTCCTCAGATTTGGGAGGAAGGGGTAGCTGGGGTATCTAGGCCCACAGCCTCCCTAGGCTGGCATACTGGAAGTAGTAAGTAATTGTGTATGGGCGGCTGGGAGTGGGAGTGAGGGGACATAAGTGAATCTCAGCAAGCTGTGGCGGGAGGTGAGGGCAGCTCTGATAGGAGGTGCGGAAGAGGCCTGTCTGAGGACTGTGGTCCCTGGCCTAGCACAGGACTCCTTCATATCTTTGCTGCTTTGTCTCTCTGAGGTTAGACTGTTAAGGAGGAGGAGGCCCTGTGTAGCCACAAAGCCCATCCATCCCTCATGGTCGCTGGAAGGAAGCATCAGGACTGGAGTCTAAAGTCCTAGTTTGTGTCCAGCTCTTCTTCAGTGGGGCAGGGCGGGGGGTGTCCTTGAGTGCTCTGCTTAAGATGGCAGGTGGTCTGGGGTCAGTTGGCAGAGAGGTTTTTAGAAAGCTCAGCTGTGGAGACAGGCAGGGAGAAGCTGCCTCTCTACTGGGATCTTAGAAACATCCTGAGCCCAGGGAGGAGCCAGAAGCAAGCGGAAAAGTACTGAGGGAGGGTAGTACCGAAAGGGACAGAATGTCCAGGGAAAGGCTAAGTCTCAGCACAGCCTGGGCTGGGCAAGGGGCAGCAGGGCTGACCATGGGAGGCCGTGGGTGGAGACCTCACTGCCTATCAGGCGACCCCAAAGGCCAAAGGTGATGTCATTTCTATTTTACAGATGAGAAAACTGAGGCACATAGGTTAATTAATTTGACTAAGGTCACAGAGTTTTGTTTGTGTCTTTTTTTAAGGAGGGACATCTCCTTACCATATATGGCCAGGATAGTGCCAGGACCTGGGACTGTGCCAGGACCAGCCAACTGGTGGCTGGTCCTTGGTTGAGGCAGGGCCTGGTTCCCACAGGCCAGGGAAAAAGACAGTCCTAGATCACCCTGTCACCCTAATGTGTGCTGCACAGCCAGTCCTAGGAAGCCACATGGCACGACGTCTAACTCTTAGGTGAAGGAGATAGAATGGGAGAAGATACAGCCTCTGTCCCCATGTTCTGGGGAGGGGCTGGAATAAACCAAGGAGGACTTCCTGGAGGTGGAGAACTGGAAGGGATTAGATAAACCAAAAGGGAAGCCACTGTGGAGAAGGGAAAATACTTGAGTTATCAGCTCATTTGTTGTTTTGTTTCATTACCAATCCCTGCTTGAGTATTTATGGGTCCTAATGGGAGTGGGAAAACAGTCCCATTCTTGGTGTGATCAGTCAGACTAAGGGGATACCTGAATGTGTTCATGTTTGAGATAGAGATGGGCGCAGACTGAGCTCAAAGGGGGAACACCTCAGCCATGGTTGAAACATTCTTTGAGCCTTTGAGTGGTCTCAGTGGAGAAGTGGGGGGAGGGGCGCAGTGGGATAGCACATGTAGAAGAGTGAGCCTGGGAGTGCCCCAGCTGCTGTGGCCATGCAAGAATGCAGGTGCTGGGTGCTATACTAGAGTCCTGGGCTGAGGGAAGGAGTTGTCACCCTTTCTAAACTGTTTGGCAGCCAGGCCAAGCCTAGCGGATTTTTCTAGAAACCAGGGAGGAGCTAGAGAGCTGTTTGAGTTTGTTTCCTACTCAGAAGCCCTCAGCTCACTTTCAATTTGCCAACATCTCATCCTAGTCAATGAAAGTTCCTTAGATTCTCTTCTTTTAAAATTCAGGGCATTTCGCTATTCTATGGAGGTTTATGAATGTTTAAAAACTGCTTTGCGGTCCCCAAAGTAATTTGACAAGTCTGACAGCTATTGATTAAAAACCTGAAATTATTCAGGCTGCAGAATGACTTGGGGTATTAGATGGAAAGATTTTTGTTTCTTCTGTCTCTGCACTCCCCTCCTGGCTTTGCCAAAAAAGAAACAAGATGTGGAAGGGTAAATGTGTTCTCAAGTATTTTTTGAAAACTCCATTAGGCCTGTGCAGTTACACTGGGAGGGGCAGGGTGGGGTCTGGTGAGGCTGCTGAAGGCTGCCTCCCCATTGGGGACTCAGCACCAGCACTCACTTGCGCCCTGGACTCCCCAAGCCTTCTAGCAGTAGTGATGGCAGTGTTAGAATAGTATATTAGTAATAGTGACAGTGATAGTATGTGGTCCCTTATGTCATAAGGGGGTTGACATGGGGGTTTTGCGAGTCTTTCTGAAGTAGCTCAATATGTGAGAAAGAGCATTTAGAGAGGGAAGAGAACTTGTTTAGGGTCTGGGTCCAGGGAATGAAGAGCTAGGCCCAAGGTCACGGGCAGATTAAAGGTAGGGCCCTTGCTGGGGTGTTAGACTAACTGAATATCTACCCTCCAGACCTGCCCCAGCAGGTAGGTGCCAGGACTGTCCAATGGAGGGTGGTCAGGCCATTAGGACCCCAACTTTCACTTCTGGACAGTGTGTCCTGGACAAGCCACTCCTTCTCTCTAAGCCTCAGTTTCCACTTTAGTAAAAGAGAGTGTGTTCTAAAGCTTCCTTCATGGAACATTTTGGGTTAACTGGAAGCATGTTTGGGAATGCTCGCCTCATGAGCCAGGGCTCAGCAGAACTGACTTTGAGTTCTTACACACCCTTTCCCCTGGGGTCATGCTGCCTTTTGTGCCATGAGGTGACGTGTGGACTGTATGAGCATCAGTCATGCAGCCAGGCACTCAGTAGGTGCTTAGTGAGTAGCTGTTGGGTTCAGGCTACCACAGCATCATTCTTTTGGTCAGCTTATATTGGGCACCACAGGGGGCCAGGCCTTGGGCTGCATTCTACCCAGAATAGCCAAAAATCTTCCCTGTTCTCCTGTTTTGTTATCAGGGTGTGGACCCTCCTCTTTGCCAGCTTAGCCCTGTGGGATGAGGGGAAACACAGATTCCTTGGGCAAGGGCAGGAGGCCAAGTGCCTCCCTGCCTCCCAAGCCCAGGCCTTGAGTGTGTATTTGGGAGCATCGCATTGGTTCCTGGTGATTCTGCTAGGACCTGCCCTCCTTGGCCTGAGGATATCCCAGCCTAAGATGGACCATGCCCTGTCATCCCTGGAAGTCTTCCCAGGCAGTGGGGCCAACCTCCCTGCCTTTTTAGGACAGATTGTGTCTCCCCAGGGCCCTGGGGACCATCAGGCAGCTGCATTCTCCTCTTCCCCTGAGACTGCAGCTGGGCTGGGAGTGTGTGTTGGCCTTCCCAGCAGCGGGTTCTCAGGCCAGCAGGGCAAGGCTAGGCTTGGAGAGAAATGGCTCTGCTGAATGTCTCAGATGGAGTGCCGCCCCATTTCTGTGTTTCCACTTGATTCCCAGCAGATCAACACCCTCATCCTGTTCTGCTCCATGACTGTGTCCAGACTTGTCTCCTTCGAAGTATTCGAAGAGAGTTCCAGCACAGCCCCCTGTCAGGCAGAGGTATGAGTGGCACGTTCTGCCCTAATCAGGGCCAAGTTTCTGATTCCAGAATCAACAGGTTGCTCTAACTTTCAGGTGGGCACCACCTCTGTGAGACTAAACCTTGTCTGGGATTTCTCCCCATTCCAAGCCAGGCTGGGGCAGTGAGCAGTGGGCAATGCCATGGGACCACACAAGCATGGGGGCTGACGACTGAGCTAGGGACTGCTGTGCTTGGGTGTCATGGGCAGAGGTGCCAAAGTTCTGCTGCCCACCCCCTAGATGTAATCTCTTCTCATTTTATTTCACTTTGGGAAAATTAAAGGCTTCTTTAAAAAATTTGAGGCATACCAAAATGTTTGGGCAGATGTGGTCAGTGTCCATTTTGTAGATGGAGAAAACTGAGGTCTGAAGAAAGTAAGGAATTTCAGTCAACAGGGGAAGGGAACAGCTTGGGAAGTCCATATCTGGTCACTCCAAGTATCAGAACAGTAACCTGTCCTGGAAGTATCTGTACATTGTGTTGTTTACAGCTGTGTCTCTAGCTCCTGACATGGCGCCTGGCAGGGAGGTGGGTGAACAGAACAGACAAGAGGTATGGAAAGGCACCAGTAACTGGTGGCAGTTGCTGGCACTTACCCTGCTCCCTTGAGGATCTCACCATCTCATTTGATCCTCAGAGCAATCCTGTGAAGGTGTGCCATTATCCCTGCACACAGATGAGGAAACCGAGACCTAGAGAGTTGAGTACCTTGAATTAAGGTACTAAAGGTTGTGTGTTTCATAGGGAGTAGAGACAAATTTTTCTCTTTTAGTTGAGCACTTTGATACTAGGCCCTCTGTCCTCTTGCGTCTCCTCCACTGCAGTGGCATTTCTGTCCCAAGTACTCGTGTACATCTGCATGCGTGTGTGTGTGTATGTGTGTGTGTGTGTGTGTGTGTGTGTGTACGTGTACTCCTGGAAGCTCACTTCATTGCCTGATGGGATATACCATCTGGCTGTTAGCCCACAGCCCATAGCAATCAGGCAGGCCTTCTCAGCATGGCTCCCCGGGGTCTCCCAATTTCTGCTTGCACCCTTCCAGAGATAAGGCATCCACTCTCTAAAACCAAACAAGCATGGCCCATTTGGGACAGCTGTGACCGAGTTGGAATTGGTCTTCCTGTTCTCAGCTGTGCCCTTCGGGCCACATAGGGCAGCCCCCCTCCACTCCCCGGCCCCCCTTGCCACTTACTTTCCCAGCTACACAACCCTACTCTTAATTCACTGCACCCATAGCTGAGAACTTTGTCTCAAGTAGGGCTTTTTAATTATTGTAAGTTTTGTTTTGGATCCCCTCCCCCACCTTGAAATAATGGAGAATTTACTGAACTTCTATGTCACTAATGTTTTAAGAGTAAAAAGGATCAGAGCAAACTGCTCATGGGTTGGCTGGAAGGCTATCAGTCCTGTGCCCCAGGACTCAGGACAATGTCCCCATTGTTCTGCTCCAGGCCCTCACAATGAGCTGCCGTTGGGGCCTGACTCTCTCCCACAGCAGCTCTGCTTATGCCCACCCATTGCAGCAGTCCCAAGGAAGGCTCTTCTTCCTTGCCTGGAATGAGTGGGTTCCAGCGAGCAGGTTAGCTGGCCATGGACCTGTCCGTGCCCTGCTGCTGTGGGCCACTTCTGGGGCGATTGAAAGGGCAGGCAGGCTCGGCGCCTGTGGCTCAGCGGGCTAAGGCGCCAGCCACGTACACCTGAGCTGGCAGGTTCGAATCCAGCCCGGGCCTGCCAAACAACAATGACGGCTGCAACCAAAAAATGGCCGGGCGTTGTGGTGGGCACCTGTAGTCCCAGCTATTTGGGAGGCGGAGGCAAGAGACTCGCTTGAGCCCAGGAATTGGAGGTTGCTGTGAGCTGTAATGCCACAGCACTCTAACCAGGGTGACAGCTTGAGGCTCTGTCTCAA